>JACDJE010000034.1:2744401-2795848 GCA_016647715.1 Pavo muticus | reverse complement strand
AAAAAAAAAAAAGATTACTTGTAACCTCAGAAATAAAAGGGAAAAAAAATAGAATTAATTACTCTAGAAGACATCTTACTAAGTTCTTTGGCAGGGTAGATGACTAGGTGAATAAAGGAAAGCAGTGCATTTCAAGTACATTTCGTAAGACTTTTCAGTACAGAACATTTCAGTATAGTACATTTCAGTATATTTCATCAGACTTTTGACACTGCCTTATATATCACTCTCATAAGAAGGCAAAGGAAATATGATCTACCCAGAATGACCTAGAAATGAGTACAGAATGGTGGAAAAATTCTCTC
The DNA here is from genome assembly GCA_016647715.1 of Pavo muticus. Lineage (NCBI taxonomy): Eukaryota > Metazoa > Chordata > Aves > Galliformes > Phasianidae > Pavo > Pavo muticus. The sequence goes on along the minus strand of JACDJE010000034.1, from coordinate 2,795,543 downwards.
AAAAGTAATACTAAAATTGGAGAACATTTGTTGTAAGACTAGTCAAAGATTTGTTGTCACCCAATCCAATCAGTATTTTAATTATCTTAGATTTTATTTATTTATCTCAGTTACATTTTAACTTACTTAACCTAGTATTTTAGTAATTATCTTTGAAGTAGAAATGATGGTGATAAAATGAGCGCTTGACAGTAGACTAGGAAGATTTGCAACAAGATTACAATTCCCCATCTGCCTGCACCACTCCTGGGAGGAGGTAAAAGAATCAGGAGTAAAGCTGAGCTGCAGAATTATAGAATCGTAGAATCATAGAATGGTTTGGGTTGGAAGAGACCTTTAAGATCACCTAGTTCCAACTCCCTGCTATAGGCTGGGACACCTCCCTCTAGACCAAGTTGCTCAAAGCCCAGTCCAGCCTGGCCTTGAATGATTCCAGGGAGGGGGCATCCACAACCTCACTGGGCAACCTGTTCCAGTGTCTCACCACCCTCACAGTAAGGAATTTCTCCCTAATATCTAGTCTTAATCTGCCCTCTTCCAGTTTAAAGCCATTTTTCCTCATTTGTCACTACGTGCCCTTCTAAAAAGTCCCTCCCCAGCTTTCCTGTAGGCCCCCTTCAGGTACTGGAAGGCCACTATAAGGTCCCCCCAGAGCCTTCTCTTCTCCAGGCTGAACAGCCTCAGCTATCTCAGCCTGTCCTTGTAGGGGAGGTGCTCCAGCCCTCTGACCATCTTTGTGGCTGTCCTCTGGACCTGCTCCAACAACTCCATGTCCTTCTTGTGTTGGGGACTCCAGAACTGGGTGCAGAGAGAAAGGGGGTAGTTGGTTTTAGTCTGTTTCTCACTATTCTACTATGTTATTAACTGGCTACAAATTGATCGTCCACACATGAAGTCTGTTTTGGTTACTGGTGTAATGGTAATTGGTTTCTCTTGACCCACAAGCTGTTTTTACTCCCTCTGCCTTACCGAGGAGCGGGACTGAGAAAGTGATGTGGGGGGCACCTGGAAGCCAGCTGAGATCCACCACAGAAGCTTTTCAGCAAAACCAGTAAAATTCAACAAAATAAAGTGTTTCCTAGGTTGTTTTGACAGAGAATGCAATGCAGGGCATGGCAGGTAAGTATTTGAGTGCATGCAGCAGAAGGAAGGCCTCCGCCAGGTCCAGTCCAAAGATAATCCTCAAATGAAAAGGTGTACAGTTTGTGACAATACAGATGATAGTAGCAAGAATGCTCAGAGATTTAGAGAACACTATTAATGAAGAAATTAGGATTGACTACTCTAAAAAGACAAAGAAAACAGGATCACTTTTTTTCCAGTGCATCAAACATGCTATAAATAGGACTGCAACCAGCTGTTTTCCGCAGCAATTAGACTGTTCTTATTCAGATTCAGCAACTGTGCAGAATAAATTTGTATAATTTCCAAAGAAAAAGATCTGGTATTGAATATAAAGCAAACCTACAGCCAGCAAGTTGGCAAAAAAAATAAAGGAGGCTGCTAGTCTGCTTTAGAAAGCATTTGGAGATTTTTAGCAAGTTTGCTGTATGTGCATTCAGAATCCTTCTATGCAGACTCCTGAACTAAACAATCTTCTTATGGTCCCTGAATTAATTCTGTCATCCTCAAACTTTCCAATGATTGTGCATGTCTAACCATGCTTGTAAAAATCAGCTGAATATTAGCTTAATTTATGAAAGATTCCCAACTTTGCTACTGAAAAAAATGTAACACGTAGAAGGATACTAATTTTCTCAATATCTTCTGTTTTTACACACCATAAACAGGACTAAGATATTTCTGGCTTCAAATACAACATCCATTCCCTTTGTGATTTGTTGCACTTGAATTTATACCATAGAAATGGTACTTATATACATGTATTAATATGGAAAATAAGAAATTCATGAACAATTTTCTTTTAAGACACTGAAATTAAGAATACTTCAGGAGCTGGATTAAAACTATGTTCTTAATAATATTATAACTTCTCTGTAACAATTACTTATGGTTGATGATAAATTAAAATCTTGAAAATAAGTTAAAAATAACATCAAGTCCTGTGCTAATTAATTAAAGAATGTGAAGCAACCCCAATTCCATTACATAGAGAATGTAAAGTGTTTGTTTTGCTATTGCTTTGAATGATTCTAATAAGTTCGAATTTTATGAGTTCTAGGAATTCAGAAACAATATCTGATTTTACACACACAATGTATTGCACTACGCAACATGCTAATGAGCTTACCAATGTCCATAAATCTTCTTTATTTTGAAACTGTGTGCTGTATTTTCTTGGCTTAGGGCTGTATTTGAACCAATTAAAAATAAAAGTATAATTGATAATTATTTCAAAATCCAATTCTANGGTTATTATGCATTCTTTTTATGGACATTCTGCATCAACTCTACAAGGTTTAGGTTTTTAAAATTCCAGCTGGGGAATTTCTTGTTCATTTTTCCTATGTACTTAATCACAATAGAAGAACTGCAATTTTAAATATAGAAAGAATGTTAGATGAATTTGGCATTTCCATTGCTTCTGAAAACTAAACTGTTCAGGATGTTCTTTTCCAAGAATTGCTATATGTATTTGTTCAATAGGATTACTTAAGTCATTATAATGGCATTCCACACCTTCAGTGCAAAAGCTTTTACATGTCCTTCCATGTGACGTAAGTGGAGCAATATTTAGATGGAGTATGTGTTTTTGATGAGAAGTTGAAACCTTTGGAAAGACCTTAAATTAATCCTACTGGCTGAGCAATTTACATCAAGTCAAGGAGGGGCACTCTGCAAGATATATCTAGAGGTTGTTTTCCCTTATTACTAGGGCAGTGCTGACCGAGCATCCTTACCTAGAATTCCAGATATTTAAAGTATTCAAGATAATGGTTCAGATTGCTTTTCTTTGATCTTTTCCGGGGAAGATAAATGTTTTACTCATTCTAGCTGGATATATGTTTTTTGAGCAGGATATGGAGAACAGAGAGGAACTGCTATGAGGGTCCAATAGCCAGGAGCTGGGCAGCTGATAATAGAATCATTGAATCATAGAATCATTATAGTTGGAAGGGACCTTTAAGGGTCATCCAGTCCAACTCTCCTGCAGTGAACAGGGATATCCACAGCTAGATCTGTTTGTCCAGAGCCTGCTCCAGCCTGACCTTGAAAGTCTGCAGGGATGGGGCATCCATCACATCTCTGGGCAACTGTTCAGTACCTCACCACCCTCACTGTAAAATACTTTTTAAACTGTAAAATAATTTTTAAATTTTTAATTTTTAGAAGAATCTAGTTTAAACAACATAATTTTGCTGTTCGGGTGGCCTCAAGTTAGTACCGGTGTTCTCAAGTTAGACACTATGGCTACATTTACACAAGTGAAAAGAGCAGTGCCAGGGAACATTTCCAAACATAAGAACTTGATCGCCTGCATGGTTCCAGGCAGGTTTTGGCCAGACAACCCACAGCTCTCCCACATGAATGCTGGGCACAGCCTGGGAGCTGGCTTGGGCTACAGTTCTTGCTCAGCAAACACCTGGACACAGCCACCTGTTTCGTAGGGTAAAGTAAAGAGGAGGGACTTGGCCAGACTGTGCTGAATAGCACTGCGGCAGAGGACTGTCCTTGGCTACTGCTAGCTTACTAACATAGGTTTAGCCAATGCTTCTTGAATGTCATCAATAGTTAACCTATACGGCAAGACCATTTAAATAGAAATGCTGGATTTTTGTCAAGAAACAAAGAAATTGCAATTAGTCTACACCACAATTTGCAGGCAACTTTCCTAACAGAGGAGTGTCCATATATGATGTGATGTAGAAGGAATTTATACAAATTATCGCAGAGGAAAGGACTGTGCTTTGAAAAAAGGACAAACAACCTTACGTTCAGATACGATCAAAGACAATGTTTCTTCCTCTGTCTCACTTCAGACAGATTATTTTTCAAATACATTTATGTATCCTTACATATGGATAAATGGATAAATATATACATATATAAACTATGAATTATTAACACTGGAGAAATTAGGTTTCATGAGGAGATTCTCGTTGATGGAATTTCAGGAACCCTAATATAGTTATAATAAATCAGAGTGGATTTAATACCTCACAGCAGACTTGAAAACATATACCCTTTCTACTTACCATGGCAATATGCCTTCACTGTCCTTCAGCACTAAGGGAAAATATCTTTTTTGTAGTGTCTGAACATAGCTACCACCTGTCATACTATTACAATATCCCTGGAAAGAAACAAGTTCTGCAAGAGGAAATCAGCCACGATTGTGTTTTTTCATATATGGAGGAATATTCTGTGCTTTTTCTCGAAGACATACCACCATCTACAATGTCTTAATCAGAAATTCCAGATGTTTCAAGAATTGTTTTAAGAGTTCTGTCTGTTTTACTCCCAGAGTTCATTAATTTGATCATTATCTTTTTTTAAAAGCCCAGAATAAATGTACGATTCCATTGCAGTTCAGAACAGCTTAATTTTTTTCAGAAATGTTTATAAAATGTCTCCCAAAACATTTTGCAAACAAAACTAAAATTATATGGCAACAAAGCTATTGCAATACATTCTGTATAATTCGCAAACGTCAAATATGATGTGTACATCAATGTTTCCCTCTTCGGGTTCTTCAAGTTCATTTTCATGAACTCTTGCTTGTTTGCAGAGATATTTCAGCAATCGTTACTGTTGTTTGTTGGGTTTTTTTTCCTAAATTGTCACTGTATGGCCCTTCAAACCAGCTGAAAGGAAGACTGTACAGAAGTGCAGGGAAGCTGCTATTAAGGAAATGTTTTCCCATTGTCTCTGCATGTGCCAAGTACAATACATTCTTGCCTTTCACTGATTTAAAGACAAATCCTTCAAAAACAAGGGCCAGTAGAGACTAACCTGGTGGTCTAATTGTTTAGTCATTTGCACTGTTCTTCTGACAGGAGAGAAAGATTAATTTTCTAAGTAGCTCCCTAAGTCAGATAGATATGGGAATGTCACAAAAAGTGAGTGGGAGGTAACAATTTCCTCTATACAGGGAATACTTTTCTATACCTCTCTTTAGTAAGAAGAACTCATGAGAAATGCATAACCAAAAATAGTATTCATAGGAAAGCACGTCCCAGAGCCAAAATTCACAGCCATATTTAAGCAGAATCAGATGAAGAGCACTGTGTTAACATGATCAAAGAAGGTCACGTACAGATCATTTAAGTAGCATTAATCACTGTCTGTCATTTTAGCAGATTGTCTTCATATATTACTTGTATGAGCAACATGGGGTTTTTGTGTTTCAGTCAGGCAGTACATTTCTCTAAGTGACACTGGGGATAGGCAATATATATCATATATCTCAGCTTTAGTAAGGCTTTCGAGATTTCCTTCCTGAAGTGAGTTAGGGGAATAGTCTTGGAAGTGAAATAAGGGAACTTGGCCTGGATTAAACCATTACAGGGTGTTGCAAAATTTGTTTGAAAACAATATTTAGGCAGAAGATTCAATATCAAAATAAAAGCATGTATTGAGTGGAAATATTATATGGTTCCAGTAGTGGTCAATACCTTCACACCTTAACCATAGAACCATAGAACCACAGAATGGCTTAGGTTGGAAGGGACCTTAAAGCCTGTGGGAATACAAGAAAAACTGTTCAGAGCAGCAGCTGTGGAGCAAGATAAACAGCATGAGAACCAAGGACACCTCTAGAAGAAGAAAGAATGTCTCACGGCTCTGATTGGATAAGCGCCTGCATGAACGGTTGAAGAGTGTTTTGTAGAATGCTCTGTTGTCATGTAAAGGTGGATGGGAAAGCTGTAGGGGCGAATGGGAAAGCTAGAAAAAGAAAACTTGTGAAGGCATATAAGTGATGTGAGAACTTGTAATAAACGATTTGGATCGTTCACATCTGAGTCCGTGCATCAGATGCTGCAAAAGCCTACCCTGTTCCAGCCCTCCTTCTGTGGGCAGACTGCCACCCACCAGATCAGGCTGCCCAGGGCCCCATCCAACCCAGCCTTGAGCACCTCCGGGGATAGGACACCCATAGCTCCCTAAGCATCTGTGCCAGGGCCTTACTGCCCTATGAGTTAAAAATTTCCTCCTAATAGCTAACCTAAATGTACCTCTCTGACTTTAACACCATTCTCCCTTGTCATACCACTATCAGACCACATAAAATGTCAGTTTCCCTCCTGTTTCCTCCTGTTTCCTGTTTCCCTCCTTAAGTTTCCTTTAAGTACTACTAAGGCTGCTATGAGGTCTTCCTGAAACCCTCTCTTCTCCAGCCTGAACAAGCCCAGCTCCTTGAACCCTTCTCCATAAGAGAGGTGCTCCAGCCCTTTGATCACCCTGTGGCCCTCTCTGGACCTGCTCCAACAGCTCCACATCCCTCCTGGGGCCCCAGGCCTGGACGCAGTACTACAGATGGGGCCTCACAAGGGCAAAGTAGAGGGGACAATCACCTCCCTTGCCCTGCTGGCCACCCCTCTTGATGCAGCCCAGGATGCAAATGGTTTTCCGAGCTGCAAGAGCACACTGCTGGCTCGCATCAAGCTTTTTGTCCATCAAAACCACGAAGTTCTTCTCAGCAGAGCTGCTCAAGGAGTTATTCTCCAGTCTGTACATATATCTGCGATTGTCCTGACCCAAGTGCAAAACCTTGCACTTGGCCCTCACAGGGTTTCTGCACACATCAACAACTAAAAGAGCTGAATGAGAGGATTAGAACTCAAAATTCTCCTGACATGTTGGAGAACTGGTCTGCAAAACTAAGATGTGATTTAATAAAAACAAGTGCAAGTTAGAAATTAGCATTTCTGTAGAAATAAACAATGCGGTGTGGGACAATCAGCTTAACAGCAGTCTAAGCAGGCACAGTCTAAACATAACCCAGTGCTGTCATGCTGCTGCAAAAAGGGCAAACAATATCATTGGATGCTTGTGAAGGAGTCAATGTTTAGACTTTGGAAATAAACCTTCTGTTCTACTCAGAAGTAACATAGTCCTCAACTGAAACACTGTGCTCATTTTTCATCTCTTACCATAGACAAACTGGGCAAACTTAAGAAAATAAATGCTATGAGGAAAACTTAAAGGAAATTTCGCAGAGGCACTTGGGGAGCCGAGGATGGTTGGGATGGGGGATGCCCACTTCGCCAAGCCGGTATCTGTTTCCATTCCTCCTCCTCTCTCAAATTGCCTCACTCTGCTCGCCCCAGCCCCCCTGGTTCTTCAATAGTACTGCTAGGGGTAGGAGAGGACAGGCAGCTCACTGCAGCAAGAACACAGTCTGCCTGCCGGTTCCCCTCTACCACCTGTTTGCAAGGCGGCAGGGGGTGACATGCTCCATGTGGAGCCTCAGCTGTGTGCCAAGACCTCGGGGCCGATAGGGACTGGCACCACCAATCAATCTCCCTCTCACATTCCTTTATGGTCCTCAGCCTCTCCACCTCCTCCTTCAGGTCGACCACAAGGCTGAGTAAGTCATTTAGCTGTTATACATTACATATGCCAAAAAAAAAAAAAAAAATTGCTTCCATTGGAACAATCACTTGTGAACTATGAGTGGACTTTTTTTCAGTTTATGGAGCTCACATTCTTACTTTTTCACTGTGAAACACCAAGAAGGTGCTTTCAGAAAATACTCGCATTAAGCAGTTCCCTTTCTCTTGTAAACAAGTCAAAAGCATGCCAGAACTCCCCTGGACAGTGAGTGATCTTGTACTTAACTCTTTAATTTGTCCAATAATTAAATTAGCCTAGAGGAACCACAATCACTATATTATAGGTGGGCTCTTAGGCAGAAGTTTCCAAGATACAATGCTGAGTCAATACTTTCTCATAAGACAGAAATCTGTAGGCTGTGTCAGTTGAAGCAAACTAGTTGTACTAGTCTGTGCTGACATCCTATGCTATGAATCTGTGGGACGTTTTCCTCTGCAGTTATGTCTCTTCCATTTTCCATGTCAGTGACCATATCTATTTATCTTCCTAATACTTGGTCTTCCAAAGAAGCAAAGCTGATGGACACTGTGACCTGAAACAAATTATCGCAAGCAAAAAGACTGAATCTTAGAACAGCAGCCAACAGTGAGGAAATAACATAATGGAAGCAACAACTGCATTAAAAAAAAAGACTCTTGCATACTTGTAGTCCAAGAAAAACATTTGGCCAACACTTATGACTGTGATGAATAGTTAATGAGGCACTCGCAAATGGATAGCCAATTCTGTAGTCTTTAAGTGATGTGGGCATTTGAGTAATAGTGGAAAGTACATGGGTGAACGTAGGAAAAATACTTTTCCTATAGTTAATTTACTTATTTTTTGCCATTTATATAAAGCCAAAATAAGAATTTTTTCTCCTTTAGCAGTGTTTTATACTGTTTGTATAATCTTTTGACTGATTTGATCTAAAATTTTGCCATTGATTTCACTGATATGTGAATTTGGCCTTTAATTATACATATTTATGTGGAAGTTAATAATGTATGGTATTTATTAGAAATAACTGTGTTTTAACCTGAAAATACAACAGTTTGGGAGATACATTTTTCTTCATCATTGCCTTTATAGGGATCACACTTCACCATGAGTTCCTCTCACACTCGTACACCTCTCTTCCCCACACAACTCAATAACCTACTGCTTCCATTCTACTTTTCCTTCATCTTTCCTGTTTGTCTTCATAAACAGCTCCTTCAACTACATTCTTCTCCCTTGCCCTTTTTTGCTTTTCATGTTCCCATTTCTCTCTGACACTCCAGCCATCTGGAAAATCATACATTCTAGTTCCACTATTCTCCCAGTTTGCTCAGGGACAATGATACTGTCTTTCTGATAGAATATATCTGATACCACCCTTCCTCCCAGGTCATTCCTACAAACCATCTCCTCCTAACTCCAAATCCTTTTTGCCAACCATGTTGACACTACAACTGTGCCAACTCATCCCAAAGGTTTGATATTCCCTGGTATTATTCCCAGTTGTCTTCCATCTTGGAGTCCAAAACTCACAGTCAGTGGAAGCAAGTGCTTTACGGCCTCTTCCTCATTTATCAGAGGGGTACAGTCTCCTTTCGCCTTCCAAATGAGAATGTGCTTCTTGAGATCTCATTCTTCAGAAGCGTATGGCAAAATGACAATTAAACGTATTTCCCTGTGACAGGGCAGAGCCAACAGGAAATGTGATTAAGTCAGAAGAGTGACAAATTATGACCTCAGGAATTGGTCGAGCATACTGTAGACAGCCTGGATAACTTCAGTGGTCTCATCTATCACACAATGAAAAGATCTGCATTCCAAAAAGGCCACATCAGTACTGACTCATACACAATGCACAGCTTATATGTACAGTAGGAGCTAGGTTGAGCCAAGGACACAGCAGACATCTGTTTGTGCCCACAGACTGTGTCTTCTTCCACTGCCTTGAGAACTTACAGCTGGATCCATAAATAGGAACTGTGTTCCTCTGGTCCTGTTTCTCTTTCTACATCTTTAGCTGAATCTGTAGAACACAGATTATATAGTTAATCCCATTTTGACTGGCCAGCTTCCAGACTCCATTTTTTTTTGTCTGCGGTCTTCCCAATATTCCTTCTCACTCCTATGGAACATCCTTTTGACCCTTCTTGCCCTGAGAGGTTCCCCTCACTCCTTTATTGTTCCTTTATTATTCCTAAGTTGTTCACTAAGCATCTTAATAACCTATCAGTAATATTTCCTGCTACCCTAGCACCTGCATTTCAGAAAGTCTTTTCAAAGTTGTGTGTATCTGTGTATGTGCTTCTCTCGCTTTCGTTCATGCCTTTTAACAGTGCTGTGCTGTTCAACTAAGAATGTCTTTTACTTTGCCTAGTAATATCAGAAAAGGCTTTCAGGATATTAAATTTGTACCTGCCTTATTTTTGAATTCCAGGGAGGTTTAGGTGAAAAGTAGCTGTCTAGTCATTAAAGTAAAAGTTGGGAGTTTTCAGGTTGAAAAAGTAGTTATTACTGAGGTTTAAAAATCTTGGGATGAGAGAGCTATTAAACTAAGAACAGTCAGACTACATCTTTGAAAAAGGCAACAGAAGTCCACCTGTATATTTTTATTCTGTTCTGTGCTTTTTCTGGCTCCTTCTCTAATCCTTTGTCACAAAGAGGCCATGCTTATCTGCAATATGATCCAGAAAGATTAGCAATTACATTGTTTTGACATTGTTCTGAAATTGCAGTTTTCTCTGTAAGTCGTGTTTTATATTGATTAGAAAAGTATTGTTTCTCTGTAATAGAATTAATTAGTTTATAATAATAGAAAAGAATAGAGATGAGAAAATACCTCATATTCAGATGCTTCTAAATCTACTTACACTTTACCCAAAACTTGGACTGACATATTTTAATATCCTGACACTATAAAGTTATCTTATACTGATGTTGGCCTTTTTTTGTCATTGTCTTGACAATAAGCCATAAAAAAACCTATCCATAGTCTTGAATTTATATTAAGATTGCAATAAATCTTAGACACCTCCATTCTGAAGATGGAAAAAGTGATTAGGTCATCCCATCCAAGTGCCTGCCAATGAAGGAATATTTTCTCCACTGATTTATAGCCAGATTGGACAAATAACTTAAGTGATGGCTTCCCTTCTGAGAACTACTTCAAGAGTACTGCAAGAGAACAGTACAATAAAAAATATTATGGAAAATAACAAGTGTACTTTTCCAGAAGCTACTTCATATCAGAAAAACCTCATCAATCATATTTGCAATATATTGAGCAAATATATATTGTTAAACATATTGAAAGTAAAACCAAAACTTACAAGACAAATGAAAAATGACTACAACTTTGAATTAACTTAATGTAACTCTTTTCCACTCAATATACTGTAGAACAGAGTTGAAAATCAGTTCTAACTCCCAACTGTCTGGAATCAATCTAATAATTTCTATTAGGTTGAACTGCAAGAAGAGAGATGGAAATTACAATACTTACATAAAATATTCCTAGTCTGAAGGTGATGTTCTGTCTACATTAACAGCAACCAGTTCTGCAATGGGATTTTAAACATTGGACTCCCCACACGCTTTCCTATGTGCTCTAGTGCTGTCAGGGGATAGTTTCACAGTTGGTTTAAGAACTTCCAAAATCCTGCTGCTAATGGAAGGAGCAGAGCCCCCTCTTTCTTCATTCACCTTTGAACACATTCCCGAATGTTGCTTTTTGGCAGCCATGCTAGCTTAGACTGTGTCATGGTCTCAGATGGGATAGAGGCTTGTACGTTGCCATGTTTTGGATTGTTAATGAAAATAGTACTGATACTACATTGATATTTATTTGTTACAGAGGAGTGCTTACACAGAGCCAAGGATTTTTCTACTCATGCTGTCCTGCCAGCAAGGAGACAGGGTTGCACAAGGAGCTGGATGGGGACACAGCCAGGACAGCTAACACAGACTGGCAAAGGGCTATTGCATACCATATGATGTCATGCTTAGCAGTAAAATCAGGGGTAAAAAAGTTCAGAATGATGGCATTTTGAGGTATTTGTGGAGAAAGTTAAAAGATAAACACATTTAATGATGTGTGTAGAAGACATCAACAATGCTCCCCACATCTCTTCAGATATTTCTTTCCACATTCAACAAAGCAGTGGATAAATTCATACTTTATATAAAGTATATATAATCAGTTTTCTTTTGTTAAATATTACAAATTATTTTCCCAATCAATGGCTGGTAAACAGCATGTGGATTTCTGATTCCTCAGAGCAAGAAAATAGAACAAAAAAAATTAAAAACTCCCCAAAAACTAGTAAATTTGCCAAATGAGTTCTACTTAATGCAGCCTGATAGTGGAATCCATGCACTTTCACAATTTTCTTCAGACCCATTATTCACTGTCTTTTTGGCACATCTTTATATACTTTTTGCTTAAAGCACTTTGGGAAACTAATACTACAGTTAATGTTGTGTGTTACAATGAAAACCAATAGATGTTATCATCATTTGTTTTTAAAAAACAGAAGAGGGTCCAAATCCACACTAACATGAGCCCAGTTCAGGGCTGGTTTCATGTTCAGCTCTGAAACCAGCACTATGTGGATGCCATTTTTGTATGAAGATTTAAACAGAACAAAAAATGCAGAATAAACCTCGAAACAAAAGCAAGGTCCCACCAATCAGGGCCCTTCTGGATGCTTTTTTAAGAACTATAAAGCCCATACTAAATATGATGGCACTTTTCCTAACTGTTTAAAAGTTGGGGATTATATGCTCTATTTATTTTTTCATAGGAGTCTGCTGAGCTGCTGTTTATCTCACTGCTCCAAGACCAAAAGCTTTCAAAACAGGTCCAGCTGCTCGGTGTCAGCTGTGACCTTCCATTGGTCATGAATGTATCCCTGAGCCCAAAAGCATGGAGGTCCTGGAAAGACATCTTTTTCAGAATTAGCAAACATCAGTTGCATGCATTAAACGTTCATGTCTCATCTGTTGGAGGTAAGTGAAAAATTCTGTGAAGTTTAATTGAATTCCTTTTATTTTCATGTCTCCAAATAACTCTTCACCTCCATGAGAAACAGCAAATCTCTATGTGGGAAGCAGTGAAAAGCACTGCCAAGCATTATCCAAGGATTCACCCTGCTGGAAAAGCATTTCGGCAGCCACAATTCTGCCTGATTATGGCTGTTTCATCATATACTACACACTAGGTTATTACTACTGTTATTATTATGAGTATTATTTCTTATCACATCTGCAGCATTCACTATAGGAAACAGGGAGATAAAATCTGCAGGTGTAATTTTGCTGAACTTCAATTGTTTTTGTAGGATTCCTGTGTAAAGGTTTACAATTTATTTTGTTTTATGAGAATTTCCAAATCAGAATGTCTGAATCTTGAAGTGCCTTATAAACAGAAGTGTTTTGATGCAAGATGACAGACAAATGGACATTCAGAACTCACATAATTTCTCAGCTGAAAACCGAAGAAAACACTGGGCTTGCTAAGATGAAAACAAGTACATCTTGTTCCTAGAATCATAGAACTGCTCAGGTTGGAAAAGACCTTCAAGATCATCAAGTCCAACCACAACCTAACCATTCTACCCTGGGCACTTTTATTTCATCTTGAAGAGGAACACTACCCTCATGGCTTATCTGCTACCGTTTAGGATTTAACATTTGCTGAAGATTGACTATAAATATATTACAGCAGATATTGTCCTTGTATTTCTATCAATTTCTTCAAATGTGTGTTCGTGCCACTGTTACTTACTATTCTGAAGCTGATAATTTTTAATTCTGCACTACATGTGTCAGCTTCTTTGATAAAAAGCTGTATGGACATGGGAAGGTGTGCAGAAGATCAGTGATAAATGAATAACGCCCAGCCCCATCTCCTCCCAGACTCATTCCAGGACAGCATACAGCCCAGTAACTAAGCCCATCTACTGACAATATCCACACACCATGCATGTGTGTACAATTCTACAGAAGGTGTTGAAGTATCCAAATATAAACCACATGTACCATCACAGGCCTTGTATTCTGAAAATCACAGCAGTTGAATACTTGATAGTGGTTCAGAGCCACTCCTTGTCGTTGAGCAGTCTTCGATAGGACAACAAAACTGTCAGGGAAACAATCTCAGAAATGTTTGAATCGGAGTTCAAATCCACTGAAAATCAATGTCTTCCATGTTTTGCCCAGTGAAGACTGTGAGCAGCTCACTTTTCTTGGTGAAGATATCCATCTATATGACCTTACAGTGAGGAAAGGCTGGACTAACTCTTGCCTGTGTTGACTATACACCATCTCTACCTACATCTTCAAAATCTCTGCTACAAAAGTCTTAAGGTCAGAGTTCAGAGGACTTCATTCACAGTTTTCTCAGAGATAGTGGGGCATTAAGGATGTAAATTTTAGCAATGTTTTTAAGCAATAATTGTTTTTCAAAGTTGTATGGACTTCACAGCTATCATTCTTGGATAGATCATCCTTGAAGTCTCTTCACAGATTTGTACCAGTCTCGCTAAAAAAGCAAGGAATGTTGATTTAGGTTTGACCTGCCAGCCATAATCACTTCTTTCTGTGAGCTATTACTTCACTTGGATAAAAAGGGTGAATATGTTTTACATAATGTCAGTGGCATTACAGTTGCAGAATTTGGAGTGCAAGCCGAGCAAAGTGAACATTGACAACATAGGTGAGATTTAATTTGTCCTGCATTTGCAATTAGTAAAATACATGCCTACAATATGGAATCCATAACTCTGTCCTCATGCTTCAGCAGCTATATGATAAACCATAAATCCTGCACCACGTTGCTCCCTGTTTGCAGTTGCTGTTGATTCCCATGGAAAGGCAATGGCACCTTAGGGAAGAAAAAATAACAGTGCTGCTCTATTTGGGTGCTTGAAAACATTTCCCATTTATCTCCAGACAAGTCGATCACTCAAAGGGACTTTCAAATACCAAAAAAATTAATACAGTAATTTATTAACTGCATTTGTGCATAGCCACAGTCAATATCTGCATCTGCTGTTTGTGGTTGCTATTTGTGATTGCTGGTATCTGAGAGATCTTGAGATAAATAAATAGAAGCAGTCATTAGGCCTTCTCTCAAAAGCTACACATACACAAATATGCCTTGTGGTACTAAGAATACAACACATCTTTTAAATCAGGCCAACCAAATAATATATAGTCTGTCACACCACTTCTTCAGCTGACAAGATATTTATAGAGTAATGAATACCTTGAATGCACCAAAAAATGAGAATAAGAGTTGCTGGATTATCAAACTACAGAAAAATGTCTAATCAGTTCATCTTGTTTCCCTAGAGCTCTTTTAGTCACAGTACTTTTAAGATCTTTTCTCAAATATATTACTTTGGATGAATTTTTGAAGAAAATGGAATTTTAAAGGATAGGAAGAGCCAGATCTGGATGTGATGTTTGTTTGGAAAAGAAAATGATCACCAGCTGTGTCTGCTATTTCTAATGCTTTGAAGGAAACTAACTCACAGAACAGGTTTGCATTGGGTACTCTGCATACATTCTGCACTCTGGACAGCAATAGGAGATCGCAAGGATGACCATACCACACAGCTCCTCACAGCAGCCTGCGGGAGACTTCAGCTGTGTTTCACAAATGCACTTCGGGGCTTCTGTTTTTCTTAGAAATTAATAGAAAATGTGAAAACTAGGCCCTGGATTCAAAAATCACCATGTTTCTATGTTCTTACATTTGGAAAAAGGAGATAACTAGGCCTTTTATTTACTCATAAGGGCGCTTGAGTCTTTCCAAGAAAGATTGAGGGAACTGGGCTTATTTAGCTTAGAAAAGAGAAGGCTCCAGGGAGACCTCATTGTGGCCTTCCAATACTTGAATGGAGCGTATAAACAGGAGGGGGAACGGCTGTTTACAGCGGTGGTCAGTGATAGGACAAGGAGGAATGGTTTTAAACTAGGACAGGGGAGGTTTAGTTTAGATATTAGAAGGAAGCTTTTCATTCAGAGTGTGGTGACACACTGGAACAGGTTGCCCAAGGAGGTTGTGGATGCCCCATCCCTGGAGGCATTCAAGGCCAGGCTGGATGTGGCTCTGGGCAGCCTGGTCTAGTGGCTGGTGACCCTGCACATAGCAGGGGGGTTGAAACTAGATGATCATTGTGGCCCTTTTCAACTCACGCCATTCTATGATTCTATGATTCTATGATCCTATGATTATACCTACTTACCATTACAATGTCAGCTGTATCCTGGCTCCAGCATGGGAAACATCTACTAGCTGTGTAGGAAAGTTGACCCACAGGGCACCTTCTGGCAGACTGAACTGTGGGAACTCTGCCTCATGCCTAATGCAAACTGCCTGAGTAAGAATTTGAGCAGCCAACATGTTATCAAACGTGCCTGAACTCTCCTTGTCAAGGTATCAAGTGCTTCAGCTGGGCCTTTAGTACATGCTCAAAGGTTTACACTGGGAATGGCAGATAAAACCAGTCTTGAGAGTGTCATCAATTAAGAGTTCAGCTGCCCATCACATACTAACCCACATGGGGTGAAAACAATGGGATTTAACTTCCCAAATCGAAAGTCATACGTGTGAGGTTTTTAAGGACAGTGAAACAAATGGTTAATCTACACTACTTCTGTAAGCACCTTGGGCTGGACTTGCCTGTGCTGTGAGCCAACCAGACACAATATTCGGATCACTTATGCAGAGACTGAAGCAGAGCTAGCATCTGCTTGTCTATAAAAGCTCACAGAGAATTAGCCTTAGAGAGGGAAGCTGCTCTGCCATCACAAACACCAGCATAACCAACGACATCAGACCAGCTTCCACCTCTATCAAAGTGCCAGGCACCAAGGGGACTGGTCACACTTTCTAGTTCCTTTTTGCTGGTTCCTATTCCTGAAAATAAAAGCACACGAATCCCCTTTTTAGTCTGCTAACAAGTTCTCCATATTAAATGAGGTATTGCACAGTTAGCTGGAGATGACCAGAACAGACGATTTTTACATGATCCTTGAACTCTGTATACTTTTTAGCTAAAAGGTGGACAACATTTCGCTGCTGTCATGTATTTCTTTCAAGGAGTAACAGACTTTCCACGCCAGTCAGTAGCACTTGATTCTCTGATGGCGTTCAGGGAGCAGGTCCTTCTGTTTGCAAACATCTCACTATTTTTTTCAGTTACTTGGGCTATGCAATAGCACATGCTAGCAGAAAAATAAGGACCTCTCAGAGGAATGAATTTATAACACTGAGCACATCCAGCTGTTTATTTACAATACCTGGATCATGTTAGCAGAAGGTCTTAAATGCATGTAATGGAGATCGCCTTTTCATTACTGGGAATTATATCTGAAATTCAGTTTCTGTTGTAACTCTTTATTACTGCTGATAGAAGCCCAAAACATTATTGGATAATGTTAATCTAAAAGTTGTGCATCCTTTTTAGGAAATGCTTGGGCTATAATTCAAAGGTGATTTATGAACTATAATGTAAAATATACAAGAATGTTTTTGTAGCATTACAATATCACTCCATACTGAAAAGAGCAAGGAAACTGAAATACAGCACTAACAGTCTTTCACTGTGGAAAGCCTGTTCTTTTGGTTTTAGCACAGGAGAAAACTATCTATCTTCTTCCAGAAATCCCTTGAAGGCAAGAAATACTAGCGTCACGATCCCAGGCAGTGTTGCTTGTGGGGGACTTCAATTATCCAGATATTTGCTGGACAAACAACGTGGCCAGGCACGCGCGGTCCAGACGGTTCCTGCAATGTGTTGAAGACAACTTTCTGATGCAGATGGTGGAGGAACCGATGAGGGGAGCAGTGTAACTGGACCTTATTCTCACTAATTAGGAAGGGCTTGTTAAGGAAGTAAAGGTCGGGGGCAGCTTGGGTTGTAGTGACCACGAGATGGTGGAGTTCAAGATCTTGAGTGGAAGAAGCAAAGCAAAAAGTAGGATTGCTACCCTGGACTTTAGGAGAGCCAACTTTGATCTCTTCCGGGACCTACTTGGAGCTATCCCGTGGGCTAGGGTGTTAGAAGGTAAGGGGGCCTGTGAGAGCTGGTCAGCATTTAAACAGCTCTTCTTCCAAGCTCAGGATCGGTGCGTCCCTGTGAGCAAGAAATCGGGAAAGGGTGGCAGGAGACCTGTGTGGATGAGCAAGGAGCTCATGCGCAAACTCAAAGGGAAGAAGGAGGTCCATGAAATGTGGAAAAAGGGTCTGACCACTTGGGAAGAATATAGAAATGTTGTCAGGGCCTGCAGGGATGCGACGAGGAAGGCTAAAGCCCGCCTGGAATTGAACCTGGCAAAGGAGATAAAGGATAATAAAAAAGGCTTTTTTAAGTATGTTAACAGTAAAAGGAAGACTAGGGAGAATGTGGGTCCCCTGCTAAGTGAGGGGGGTGTTCTGGTAACGGGGGATGCTGAGAAGGCGGAGATACTGAACGCCTTCTTTGCTTCTGTCTTCAGTGAAAAAGCTCTCCCTCAGGAATCCCAGACCCTGGAGGTTACTGAGAGGGTCTGGGGAATGGAAGACTTCCCTTTAGTCAGGGAAGAGGCGGTCCGAGAGCGCCTAGGCAACACCAATGTTCATAAATCCATGGGACCCGATGGGGTGCATCCACGGGTGCTGAGGGAGCTGGCAGAGGTGATTGCTGAACCGCTCTCTATCATCTTTGAGAGGTCTTGGAGAATGGGGGAGGTGCCTGAAGACTGGAGGATAGCCAATGTCACTCCGGTCTTCAAAAAGGGCAAGAAGGAAGATCCAGGTAATTACAGGCCAGTCAGCCTCACCTCTGTCCCTGGAAAGGTGATGGAACAGCTTGTGCTGGATGCCATCTCCAGACAATTGGAAGAAAAGGAGGTTATCAGGAGTAGCCAGCATGGGTTCACCAGGGGGAGGTCATGCTTGACCAACCTGGTAGCCTTCTATGATGTTGTCACTGGCTGGGTGGATGGGGGGAGAGCAGTGGATGTAGTCTACCTTGATTTCAGCAAGGCGTTTGATACTGTCTCCCACGACATCCTTATAACAAAGCTGAGGAAGTGTGGGATAGATGAGTGGACAGTGAGGTGGGTTGAGAACTGGCTGACTGGCAGAGCACAGAGGGTCGTCGTTGGCGGTGCAGAGTCTGGTTGGAGACCTGTAACTAGCGGTGTTCCTCAGGGGTCGGTGCTGGGTCCGGTCTTGTTCAACATCTTCATCAATGACCTTGATGAGGGGATAGTGGCCACCCTCAGCAAATTTGCTGATGATACGAAGTTGGGAGGATTGGCTGACACGCCTGAAGGCTGTGCTGCCATTCAGCGAGACCTGGACAGGCTGGAGAGCTGGGCGGTAAGAAACCAGATGAGGTTTAACAAAAGCAAGTGTAGAGTCTTGCACCTAGGGAGGAATAATTGCATGCAGCGGTACAGGTTGGGGGATGACCTGCTGGAGAGGAGCTCTGCAGAGAGGGACCTGGGTGTCCTGGTGGACGACAGGTTGGCCATGAGCCAGCAGTGTGCCCTTGTGGCCAAAAAGGCCAATGGCATTCTGGGCTGCATTAAAAAGAGCGTGGCCAGCAGGTCGAGGGAGGTGATCCTCCCCCTCTACTCTGCCCTGGTAAGGCCTCATCTGGAGTACTGTGTCCAGTTCTGGGCTCCCCAGTACAAAAAAGACAGGGATCTCTTGGAAAGAGTCCAGCAGAGGGCCACAAAGATGGTGAAGGGCCTGGAGCATCTCCCCTATGAAGAAAGGCTAAGTGAACTGGGTCTGTTTAGCCTTGAGAAAAGAAGACTGAGAGGGGACCTGATCCAGGTCTATAAATATCTAAGGTGTGGGGGGCAAAGTGGCGAGGCCAGACTCTTTTCAGCAGTGTGTGGAGACAGGACAAGGGGAAACGGCCAGAAACTGGAGCATAGGAAGTTCCGCACCAATGTGCGCAAGAACTTCTTTACGGTGAGGGTGACAGAGCACTGGAACAGGCTGCCCAGGGAGGTTGTGGAGTCTCCTTCTCTGGAGATACTCAAGACCCGCCTGGACGCCCACCTGGTGTAGGGAACCTGCTTTGGCAGGGGGGTTGGACTCGATGATCTCTGGAGGTCCCTTCCAACCCCTATGATTCTGTGATTCTGTGATTCTGTGTAATATGTACCTATGCAGATACACGCATTAATGCGGTTACAGGCCAGATTTGCTGTGGGATTTTTCTGCACACATGACAAATTAAAAACATACTAACAAAAACAACAGATGAAATTTAGTAAATCTTTTCCCATGAGTTTCAGATACCGGTGTGTGCACTCATTTTTTGAGCAATTAGCATATTTCTTAAGTTTAGGGGAGTGATTCAGCAGTAACATTTCCACAGGCTTGTTCTGTTCATTCTGCTCTCTCAAAAATCAAAGTTTTTTCACACCTGCCACATACATGATGCAGAAACTTTGCATAGAGGTTTCAGTCTTACTGTATAATTTATCCAGTGCAGTTACAACTGTGGTCATTCTAAAACAACATATCAGAAACATATGAAATACTGGACAGGATAACAGGAATATCAGAAAACATTGATTACTAGCAATCTTAACATCCAAAATTATTCACATACTTTCCATAGTCTGCTGTTTTTTCACTCATCATTAAAAAAATACTGCTCATAGTGTTACCTTGTGCCATTTAGTCAATAAGTAAGACAAGATTGAATCATTTGTGTTGTGAAGACAAAAACGATTCTCCCTCACAACAGCCTTTTCAGGTATATGTTGTTAATGTATCAAAACCCCAAATTGTGTCATAAGATGGGGAAAACTGTTAAGATAAAATGCAGGTTCTACTATTTGACTTTGAAAGCAAAATGTATAGAATCAATAATGTGAATGAGTAGTGACTTTAACATAGGTGTTCTATTTTAAAAATAAGCCAGGTTTGCCTGCCAGATGCTCTTCCATCAGATATTCTTTAAAATAATTAAATAAATAAACAGAATAAGTACAACACTGACAGGCGCTTTCTTTCTTTCTTTCTTTCTTTTTTCTCAAATAAATGTTACCAGATGGAAATATAATATTAAATAAGCACAAAGCATAGGGAATTTTCAAAACAGAGTTACTGTGCAACCATCAATGCTAGCCAGAGAGGTGGCAATGAGGTAATATTCAGTTAACCAAGTTACTCAGACCAATGGGGCCCATAAGAATGCAGCTCCAGAGTACATACATTCCATCCATTCTGTGTTCTTTGCTTGTTTTGATTCGTATCAGCACTGGATGTGTACGTGCCCCTGTCCTCTGGTTGCAACGTTGATTCAGCTCTCCAAATGGCTACCAAGTTAATTCAAAAGGTTCCTAGCAAAAATGCCTTACCAATAATTTCACTGTATTTCATTATATTTTTGTCTTGCAAGTTGTGTTCCCTCTTAAGCTCCAAGTTTCTCTGTGTTTATCAGTACGGAAAAATGAGAGTTTAATGAGTGAAAAGTGCAATGAGCGCAGACACTCCCAAACGCAAAGCAAATTATGTGACAAACATTATCCATCCTAGCAGAGGCATCTATGGCCTTAATTAAGCCAACACCACCACAAAGTTCTGCTTGACCCTTGAAAATGTCATTTTCAAGCATTTATTCAGGTCATCCTTGTCATAAATGACTTGGTGGGAGTAAGGTGGATACTTTTCTGTATGACTGGAGTGGTTTGGCTCTGTTCATTGCTGTAACTGGCTTAAAGAGAACACACATCCCTCCCTGACTAATACAAATTGACTCTTCTTACAAAATAGAGCAGCCTGGAAAAGTCAATTACATTAGAACAGGAACTTGCAAAATAGAAGAGCTTGAAGAATTCAATCCTGCATCACTGGCTGCACACATCTGACCAGAAGGCTTGTACAATCAAGGCATAAGCTTAGCCAGGACAAAAATGTAATAGTACAAAGAGGTTCGGAGCTGTATTGGGAAGAGATGTGGTCACCGTGGACCATCAGGATGAATACATTAACTCATCTGGAAATGAAAAAAAAGTTTTTAAAAGAACAGATGGAGGCTGTGATTATCAGGTTTATTTTGAGAAAATAAGAAGTTTGAACATTGCAGTTTTACAAGGTCATCAGTTTCGTGTACCATTTTTTCACCCTGTGTTTATGTATCAAGTTGCTAGTGGCTTGCCACAGTAGAATGTTCCCTGTGCATGGAAGACACACCAACTACTTTAGCTTTCTTCACAGCATTCTCAGTGCAAATGCAGTAAAGCCTTGGTCAGCTTAGTCACACTGTAAATAGCAGTAAGCAAATAAATAATGAAGTACGATAAAGTGAATCAGAATGAAATTCATTTGCTGAGTAAACAACCACCAGAGCAGAAATAGCAGTCATTTATCTGATGTAATGGCAAAATCAAAATAGACTAGAGATCTTCTGTTACAGTAATCCCTGATCCCCACAGAGCCCCTTAATGAAGTAATTCTTCTTGTGATTTCTGGCTGCTGATGTTTTTAGGAATTACAGCAAGTACACTGATTGAAGGATCCACAAAATAAATCACGTTCTGTATAATCCTATAGCACAGGTTACATTTATAATGACTGCGATCATACTCTGAGCTCTAGATCTTCCAAGTCTCTAGGCAGGGCAAATGGTCACTGTCTTCCATAACTGTCTTTCAACCTAAGCAACCAGGCTCCCACTCGATGGAAACCAGAAGACTGAGGAGCCCTGGGTAGAACCATTCAGAGAGTCACTTGTAACTTGTCCCATTTTTAACTATCAGCTATCCAATATTGACAGTACTGGAGGTCACTGAAAAGTGTTGTTGTTTTTTTTTGTGTGTGTGTGTTATGTTGCAGGTGAACAGATTTTCTATGAAAACACCAGGACTGTCCATCTATGATATGCTACGTGTGACAGGAGGTAATCACTCTCAGCAGCCAGAGAATCCCCTTCCTTTCTTGATTCTCATGTTACCATATGACTGCAAAAACATTCTCTGACCCAAAATGTTCAGCAAGTGAATGCTTGGCAGAGGAGTGTCCACCCTAATGTAAGACAAGACAGAGGGAGACATAGATGCTCTATACAAAGGAGGAATAAAGGCATTCTGATTCGGGAGAGCTAACCCCCAGGCAATGAATGCAAAGGAGTTAAGAGAGTAGAGGAGTAGGATGGTGTCAATCTACTCCTACAGACTATGGAATGTCCTCACACACCTGAATTTCTGGAAGAGCCCTATCTTCCATGAAAGTTGAAGGGAAGCACTTTTGCCCAAGGACTAGCCAGGAAAGGATATGTAGTCCTCAATTCAATAGCAAAATAAGTAAAACGTAATATTATGCATATTTTTCTCTTGGCTCTGTGGTGTTTAATGGTTTCCTCAGAAATAAATGACAATAAAAAGTTAATCGTGCAATTTAACCTGGATTCTTAGTTATCAATGATATGGAGTAACTGGAAAATTATAGTTCTACAGTTGTCAGTTATTCAGCTAATAATTTACAATATTTTCTATTACATTTTCTGGAAAATATTGTCTAAATTATCTATGTCATGTCTAAGGACAATTCTCTCAAAAGAGTTAAAAATTCTACTAGTAGTGTTTTCATCTGTGTTTACACTTACTTGGGTTTCCCTGTTTATCTGTTTGGCCATTTCTCACAATTAAACCAGTCCTTTATCATACTGCCAGATTGCCTCAGTTTATCTTCATCTTGACATCATACACTTTTTCTTTATGATTACTCAACTATAATCTCCAAGATATAAACTGATTTTTACTGTCTGGAAGGGAGAATGTAATATGAAACAGAATGAGAAAGAGAATCCTGTTAAACCATATTCTCGAGAAAAATTTATTGAAAAAAAAAAATATATATATATGTTTTTCTCCCATTTTGTTGCCAGCTAAAGTAGATTATACCTAAACAAATTCTCTTCTGGTTACAGTGCAATTCAATTTAGGGCATTTCATTCAAGTAAATGGAGAGATTCCAGAGAAGATCTGCAAAAGCCTACAAGATGTAAAAAAATTAGAAGGATAATTTTCAGAAGACGCACAGCTAAAGAGCCTGGATGTATGTAATCTGGAAAGGAGACACGGTAACAGTCTTCATATACATAAATCTGCTTTAGAGAAGAAAGAAATAAACTGCTGTCTACTGTGAACATGAAAAGAAGTCATAGTAGAAAACTGCAAAAAAAAATATACAAATTATCACTTCAATCAAGGAGTTTAAAAATGTTGAACTGGACTAACTCTACAGTCAGGAAAGCTCTGAAGACCTGAGAACAAATGTAAGTCACCTGAGTCAAGGATGATATGGAAGTCCATGAGCCTGAGGTTAGCAGAGCAGATGGATTAAATAACCTCTTGAAGAGTCTTTCAGAATTATCTGATAAATATAAAATCAAAGAACAGCTAAATTGAGATCTTGCTTCTGATATGATATCTTTTCATGTGCCAGATTATGAGTTCCTTTCTCTCAAACCACCTGTTCTCCACAGAGCAATTCTAGAGGAATGGCATAAACAGAGCACAGCTGAAACATTTTTTCTACAGTCAAAATATAGCAGAGAAATTTATTTCCTTGGTTATTCAGTAATAGCAATAACCACATTTTTTCAAGCAGTTACAGTAGTGATTTCTCCAAGGTTTTAACTTCTGCTTGTGATGAAGTAAAACATCTTTTTTTGAAGATCTACATGGAAATTTATTTTGATGGTAATTTTAATAACTAATATATGACAGTTGCAATGTTTAAATAGAGCAAATAGTAGAGGCTGTTTTTTTGTTTTTTTTTTAATTACCACAGGGTGTGAAAATTGATCAGTTTTTGTCTCACTAGTTCACAGTAAGTAGGATGGGTATGTGCACAGCTACAAAAATTAACATGACAGAGAGCTTTATAAAAGCTGCTGTTCTCTGTTGACCGAGTGCACATGTGCTTTTCCCCTCTTCCACATTATTAACCATGAAAGAAAAATCATGTGTGTCTTGTTCTAATTATTATCCTTTCCACAGGATAGAAATCTTACTTATGAGGAAGTTGAACGTTTTTTTAATTAATATAATATTTCCATTCATAAGACAAAAACTGTGTCTCTAGCCTCTACATTTATACATGCTGAAAATGAAGTCCCTGGGGTTGGAGCTACTCTGGATTTACACATGTATAACAGAGCAAAATGCAGTCCTTCAATCACAGACAATCTTTTAAGTCTACTTTTGTTGCTCAGTTTAACCTCTGGTCAGTTTGTCAAATAAAAAAAAAATCTGATCTGCTGGGAAATGTCTTATATTATTGCTTTTCTGTTTAACAGACTCATGATTTTTAGGCACCTGACAAAAGGGACAATTATAAAAATCAGATTTGTGTGTGTGTGCCATACCAAAACACAACCTACGGAGAGACAACTAATAACTACACAGTGTGACTACAGTGTAATCAAAATGATGGCTGCATGCATTACAGGATAACGTTCCTAAACTGAAATTTAAATTATAGTGCATGGGATTACATCAACAGATACTTTATCCCATGAGTAATAGTTTCTTTACTAGCAGAGACTGGGCTGGCACAAAATACCTTTTGAGGCACCACAGGTCTATGAACTCCTCAAAAAGGGATTCAAAAAAGGCTTTAGCGGGCCTAGAGTGGATCCCAGGATCAAGTGATCCCCTTCCAACTCTCATTTGTAGGAGAGTGTTCTTCATGACAAGCTGGATCCCTATTAGCCAGACATTTATTTGGAGCCAGCTCTCCTTGGGCAGGTGTCCCTATCACCAGGTTGTCATAGCGCTGTCTTTTGCCAACCAAGTGATGGTCTCTCTTCTTTCCAGCACAGCTCTTAGTCACCCTCTTAAAAAAGCCTAGCTGGAGGCATGCTCCCACTGACACCACAAGACTTCCCACTTCAACAGACTCTGGAGCTGGAAAGTCTCTCTTTTCATCAAAGGAGAACTTCTGTGAAACCTCCTTAATACAGACATCACATAACCTCTGACAGAGCTTAATTCAGTTTGTCAGACGAGTGAACTGGGCGGGGAGATGTTTCATTCTGTGACTATTTTCTCACCCTTTACAAGTGAGACAGATCACACTGACAACCGCCAAGTCACTGAGGATCCAGAATTACAGGGTCCCAAGCAAGACTTGAGGATTTTTTGGTGGAAGAGAGCTCTGGTGTATCTTTACTTGACACCAGCTCAGTGATTCATAATGAAACCACTCATAGTCTTTCTTTATATTTGAAGAAGTCTGATGAAAATGATGAAAATAGAAGGTGCTTCTGGAAGCTGCCCCGGAAGCTGTCAATTTTATGAATTGACCAAAGCTGTTGAAATGGTGCCAGTTTGCAGGGTTACAACCACTAATTCTTTAAAGCCTTCTCTTAAGAAATACAAAATTATTTACAAGAAACCAAATAGTCTACTTCATTACACAGTCCAGCCTCTATCAGTTATCATCTATAAATTGTGTAGGGAATTGCTTTTAGCTATCATATATAATGAATTCATTGAGATCTGCTCTGTCACTTTTGCCAGACAGCATACTGCACAGCAAGGGCTGCAGAATAGTCCTGCTTTGTCTTGACAGAGAAATTCCTGGGTATTTAACCTAAATATTGCACTGAAACAGAACTAAGCTACAGGACAGACAATATGTCTATAGAGCATAATGAAACACCAGGGTTAATGCAGAGGCAAGCAGCAATTAAAAGGTTTTTGTTCTGCTGAATTGAGGGGAGGGAAGGGAAAGGGAAAAGGAAAGGGGAAGGGAAAGGGGAAGCAGAAGGGGAGGGGAGGTGGAGGAGGAGAGGGAGGGGAGGGAGAGGGGAAGGGGTTGTACTTTGGTAGCACACATTGTATGAACCCAAGTGAACCCAAAAGAACTGCAAGATTGTAAACATCACTTTTGCATTTGGTTTGTTACACAGTCCTAGAATTACTGTGCTTTACAGTGTAATGTGGGGGATTTCTTTATTAAACTTTAGTACATTTGATTATAACTTTGGAATGGAAATAGCATCCCAAGCATATTTGTTCTCCCCAGATCTTCACATGTGCACATTCTGAACTCACACACGTATACACAGCAATTTGGTGCAAATAGCACCAGAATAGCAAACAGAAATGAAGCTTAGTGCATTTTAGTTGAACTGGAATTGCCATTAAATTCTCAGAGAATGGTTTACATCCTCTGTTTTTCAACAGCAAATTTATCAACCTTTTAACACATAAATAATTGTTAAGCAGATCTTCTACGGAGCGTGAACTTTAAATTTGGATTTTGTGTTCACGGGAGACACAACACCAGCTTCCTTCTGAAACTGCTGTTTCAGTCTGTCTGGATAATTATTAACTGCTGATTATTCTGTAAATGCCATCTCAAAACCAATATTTTCTAGCTTCTGATAATGAAAGGAGCTATTTTTATGTCTGACCATAATCTGGATAGTAAATCTGTCAGTTTACCCGGTATATTAAAGTAGGGAAATGCTAATGAATATTAGAAGTCTTTTATGTTTTGAAAAATATACTGTATTTCCTTTCAACTCAACTCTTGACAGTATTGCTGTTATTCACATGGGTAGTGGGATCAGGTCAGCACTGACTATTGTTGAATATCTTAATGAAGAACATGTAAACTCCAATACTGGTCAGGTTTTCTTGACAGTAGTTAATAACTTGCTAAAGGTACTGCCAGGCTACAAGGACGTCAGTTTGACTAAGCAACTGGCACTAGTAGTCAGCATGGAAAGTCACGTTGTCCTATAGAGGCAGGACAGTGGCCGTGTATGTGAAGCCAGTTCAGTTAGATTTTTCTGCCAATGAAGAGAGAAGGATTTTTTCAGAAAGAAACTATGGTGATCCAATCCAAATTTCACCGATACAACATGACACTATGAGTGAAGATGGTTACTCTGAACAAGATTTTGTAAATACCAGTGCAATGAAATGAAATGGTATGAAACAGCAATTTTGCCCTTGACTACTGTATAAGAAAAGCTTTGTCAAAAAAAAAAAAAAAAAAGTAATTCTCAACATACCTCCAGTAAATAACCATTAAAACTACATGGTGCATGTCACATCTGGATGATAATATATCATGGATAGCATACTTTCTCAACAGTGTGACTTTTCCAAAGTTATCTGTGATAATTTAGTAGAAGCACATCAAAATACAAGTTATGTACATATATAACTGGAACAACAGGTAACTTGAAAGTGACAGAAAGATGTAATGAAGATAGAGGAGTGTCTGAAAAAAAATATCTCACTACCATGACATAGAAAAACATACCACTTACACAGCCAATTTGCAGGAATTAAGTAGAAACAGGAAACAAGTGTGCTCAAAGCAAAAGAAAGAATAGTGTATCATATAAAGGTGGAATGTAGAAATCAGTAAGTCTCTGAAATGTTTCCTTCCTTAATTATCTATACTATTACTCTGCATTTTTGTATTTTTTTAGCAAGAATTTCAGAATTCAGTAATCTATTGGTTACCTGCTTAGGAAAATTATATGCATGTTCTCCAAATCCTAATGAGTTCCTGCACAAGGTGAGTGAGAAATTAAACCATTACAATTAAACAGGATTTTTATGCAAATATCCCATCAGGAATTCATTACAAATTACAGTGGAATTTCATTACTCCTGGGGAAGCACAGTGGGGCAGCAGATGAACAGACAGCTCCTGCACCCTATTTCTCCTGTCTCTGAGAAGAATCTGAAAGTACTGCAATTGGTGCTATTTGAAGGTGCCTGGCACCATTGGAAACATACTCTCCACTTTGCCTAGGCTTTAGCTGGCCCCAGTTTATTCCTAGAAGCAGACCCATAATTTTACCAATTTATTTGTGTTAACTGATAGAACAAACAGTCCTTCTCCAAATATAAAAGAGTAAAAGCTGGTGTTTAAACCAAGCACAAGTACCATAATGCACATAGAGGCAGTGGCAAAACCTTGACTTATGTGCTGTGCTGTTTTATATGTGATATCTACTTCACAGTGAAAAACAGAACGCCTGACAGTTTCTTCTTTTGGTAACACTATGTTTTCTTGTTGCTAACGCTATCAAGCTCCACTTCTTTGAAAGAGTTCCCAACTTCCATTTTAGTAAAATGAGGCAAATCTTGAACACTGTTTAAACAAAGCATATATCAAAAAACAAGCCTGGCATTACTGAAATTTTTTTGCTTTGTTCAGTCCAGTTATGTGTCATGACATCAGCTGCAAACCTACAACAGGATTATCAGTCTGTGACTAATGCCAAACTAGACGAGATTTGTAATCTGTTGAGTTTACAGATATGTAACAGCATTGAACCAACAATACAGAAATGTCTAATGTGACTGCAGGTCACATAGCTCCTACACTGAACTATCTTCAGATGCTTTATTCAGTATTGTTCCACTAGTAACAAAAGGATTGTGTCAACGGTTTACGGGCTGGTTCGGCCCGGTTCCGTGACTAGCAGGGCAGAGGGATTTCGCAAAATCTGCGCCTCCGGAAAAGGGAAACAGGCGACCCCAAAATAATTAAAAACAGTGGCAACGATCTGAGGAGAAACAAACTAATTTACTAAATATGGTATCGGAATGCAAGATAACACACTATAATATAATATAATTAGAATTGAAGCTAGTAAATAAAATATAATGAGAGAGAGTGTCCGAAAGGCGGATAGGCCTCACCATAACTCTGAGGTGAGATGTGTAGTCTGGTTCAGCAGCAGGGAGGAGAGCCTGATGAAGAAGAGCAAGTCAGATGACCTACCAAGGCCTTATATCTGTTCCCTCTGAGCAGAAACGATAACAGCACAGCGAACAGTCTTCTGGGGAATGTATTTCTTCTTCTCTTCGGGGACAGGTACCCGGAACACTTTAACTCCCAGTACACTACATGATGTTATGATGTGGAATACTGATAACCAAAAATCATAAAACCATGACAGATTACCTTAGCTTTTGTATTTTTAAGTCTTTAACTCATTCCAGTCAAACTCTGCTCAAACAGAAGAGCAGTCAGCAATCCATTCACTGCAGTTTTGTGATCACATCCCCTAAGCTCCAGCACAGATACTTTCTATTCCCATGAATAATAGGGGAGATGGCACTGGAGACTGAATAGTGGCCCTGCAGTCTTTCTAACAGCAAAGGCTCCTGCATAAGAAGAAATGTTCATCCAAAGTATAGTTAAAAAATACTTTTTTTGGCTCAGTCATAAAGACTGACTTGGGTAGATTTGAGAACTAGGCCTCAACTGTAGGCTCATTTTCCTATCTTTTGTGTGATGAGGAGTGGAACAGCAGTACTTCCAGACAATTTTGTTGACAATCTTGAAAAAATCTAGGTTGATTTCCTAATGCATCTGAAAGCATTTATGTGCCCTCCAAAGCTTTTACGCAACTGTACTGGAAAACTCTTAGCCTTCCCTACCTTACAGTTATTCCATAATTCTCTCCTTAGTTGTCTTCTCTGGATCTTTGTGAACAGACAAACAAAGTTGAGAATGTAGAACTCAGAAAGAAATTTTTAGACACCTTTGAAAGAGCTGTTTTAGTCATATGAAGGCTAAAAATATGTGTCTTTCCATGCAAGGAGAAAAAAGAAATAAACACCTCTCAAGTAATATTTCACCCATTCCTATTAACTATAGGTTTGACTTATAAGTGGGAGTTCAAATGCTATCTGCAGCAAACCATGAGTTTGCAAAAGCCAAAAAGTGGCTCTGATAGACAAGCGACTGCATTTCTAGCAATTGGAGAAAATAAGAGTGGTACAGAATGGTAAAGAAGATATCAAATTTTTAAAAAACTATTTACCTAAGAGTATTCTATGAACTTCACTGAAATTATTTTTTCTAAATAGGGAACTGTTTTTCTTTGTTACATCTACAGGGATTTAAATGGATAATATTTGAAGTTTTTCTCACACTCTCAGTTCCTGTCCCACAAAGGAACTTGGCTCCAGATTCAAATACCTAAGTTCAGATGTCTGTATATGATCATCCATATGTAAGCCAGCTGTATAAGCTTTCCACAGACAACAGCATTCTGGTCAACTTAGTCATTGGAGCTTATAGAGCTCTTCATGATGCCCCAGAATAAATGTCAAGGGCATTATTAATTTACAAAAACTAAAGCACTTACTGCCTTTTGTAAAATGTCAGGGAAAGCATCCTGCTTCACTTTAATCTGCCACACCGCAAGGACCCAGGTCTTCCATAGCCAAATTGTCCTGTGGGTATGCTGTGTGGATGTCTCTTATACCATAAGCCACCTCAAACAATGGTAGATATCCTATATTTAGGCAGTCAAATTCAAGTCTTAGTGCCTAGTCACCAAACTGCATTAATTTTGTAACAGAAACTCCTAGTACACATAAAGGCACCCATATTCATGTATTTAAAGTGTATGAATCGCAGACAATCTCAGATCTCCTACCCTGAGAGATTGATCTGTCTCTTCTATACCATTCACCAATCTTTTGATAAAATCGTGTACCTTTTGTTGCCATATGTTGATAACAGAAGTCAGTAAATTATTGAACACAATCCCGCTAGAGTGAAAGCATCAGTACCATAAAAATGATTTTAGATATTCAATATCCAGGAGAAACCACTGAATTTTGTTAGAAAATGTGATAGTTATTTTGTAATCACAGTGTTTTAATTCTACCAAAAATATGCTATTTTAGCATATTGAGTCAGAACACTTAGGAAATGTCAGACTGTAATTAAAAATGTTCTATTCATGAGAATAGATTATTAATATGTCCCTGTGGGCAAACTATGCTTCTGATAGATAAAATTCTTTAACGATTCTACCAGTAATCATATTATTAAGAATGGTCTGAGCTAGAATCTATGTGAAAACAAAGTGTTTCAATCGCAAAGAAATTGATATAGAAGAGATTAAAGTGGCTTTTTCACTTCCATTAAGACTCAGGATGAACACACACATTCAGAAATAAACATGAAATACTTGTAATTTCTAAGCCTATGCGAGACTAATTAAAAAATCTAATCCAGAATGGGAAAAAAAGTGTTAGCTGAATTATAAGTTCTTGGAAGTTAATTCACTTAAGTAACTTTGTGGGGATCAGCACGCAATACCCACTGGAACTGATATAATGGAACAGTAATCACTGGATCTCCTGCCTGTCCAAAACACTGCGTTAAAGGCCTTGAAAGCCCAGCTTTATTACATCAAAGCTGTTAGTCCAAGCACTTAGCCAACATTTTCTCTGCCAATTCCATTACCAAGTTAGTCACTCATATCACTCCCCAAAAAAAAGAAAATCTGGATAACACCCTCTCAGCACAGGTTTTCACAAATGATAAAGTGGTCTTCTGTACACTTCGCCATGTGTGCATGCATAAGCCATTCTTTCCTATCTAAGTTAAACAGTATAACTAATCCTAAAGGCAAAACAATCACTGTGGCAAATAAAATAAGCTTTAAGCTTTTGACACAACTCATTCCCACTTTTTCTCATGTGTCTCACATCAAATGTATTTTGCAACAATCAAAATGCTGAGTTTTATTCTGAGATCATATGCGAGATCTGTGGAAGTCTTACTTTTCCTACAGCTCAGCAGAATACTCAAATTCAATAAAAAAATTCTGTACCATTTCAAGGTATTATCTGAAGGCCTTTCAATAAATGGTTCCCTCCTTTACAGAAAAGGAAAGCTTACAACAACACTGAGAAGTTGAAATGGGTGATATTTCTACCACTAATGAGAATAGTACAAGAATCCAGTCTAGGACAAGGGAATGAACGATGAAAGATCAGCGAGAAAAGTTGGTCTGGTGCTGTTTCGAAGCCATCAGCTTGAAGTGTTCCTGGAGGATAGGTAAGGCTCCAGAAGGCTGGTAAAGGGCAAATCAATGGCCTGCCTTTAGCAAATGGGGAAAATGGTAGTCACACAACTAGAAGTCAGTCAGCCTAACCTCAGTTCAGTATTTATTAAAAAGAAAAGTTATTTGAAAACGTTTCTAAAAAAGCAAGATGAGTCACCATCTATAACTCTCTGACACATCTGTCTAATTTCCTAGGCTAGTTTGAGCCTTATAGATAGAGGAAATGCAGTCAATGTTCTGTATTTTAACAGTGTATTTCATACACTTCCTGGGAGTGTTCTACATCACATTATCATATATAACTTAGAAGTAAATACATAATGCACAAACTGTAAATAAGTACTGCAGCTATTATGCAAAATCTACACCCAGACAATACAAATCTATGCTTAGATCCATTCTGTAGCACAAACCATGTCCACATTAATTTACTTCCCCTTCACAGCTTTACTTCCTTTACTTAATATACTTAATTTACTCCTCCTTTGTGGCCACATCTATGGTGCTTATTGTTTAGCCTAAGCAACCGCAGATCCACGGCAACCTTGTCCATGCTCAGGTATCTAAAGTGTTGGATGCCTTGGGCCAAAATCACAACTATGACTGTTTTAATAGAGTATAAATAGTACAAATGATATGGTCATGATCCTATAACTGTCTCCCTTATGATCTCAATGCCACTGAAACTCCTAATGGTGTTGGAGTGGGGAAGATCTGGGGAAGAACAAGAAACTTGGAATCAAAGTTGCTGTGGGTAGAATGGTATGATTCATCTTCACACAGTGAAGAACTGACTTTAGAAAACATTATGCAACTCAGTAAGAACACTTGTGTGCACTTGCCTAGGCCCATTCAGCTGAACAGAAGATGTCAGGAAGCAGTTTTAACAGAAAAGAAATGGAAGGTTAAAATGACCCACAAATTATGCAAGTTTACTTTCAGCGTCATCCACTCAGTAACTGCAAAAGTCAGGGTCAGCCTGATGAAAATATCTCTCAAGTTCACATAATTGCAGCTGGGGCACTGCTCCAGTGTGGGGGCCTTGGGGCAATGTGACCCAATGCAACATGGAGTTACACGGCCACGTTGGCTAAAGACCTCAGACTAGATCTTTCTCAGCTGGGTAGAAGCACCCTATATCATATCTTCCCTTGATATAGTTAGTTTTTCAAGCCTTTATTTGTTGACCAACGGAAGCCAATTAATGTAATATTTTTTTATTTCAGCAAAAGTTTTGATAGTATTTCTCACAGTATCCTTTTGGACAAAATGTCCAGCATACAGATAAAGAAAATACAATGTGATGGCTGCCGGGTCAGACTTAAGGGGTAAGTTGGATTACATCATGCTGGCAGCTGGTCACTAGCAGGGTCCCCTAGGGCTCCATTTGAGTGCCATTTCTCTTCAATGTTTTCATCAATGATTCAGATGCAAGACTCAAAGGTATACTAAGAAAGCTTGCTTCTAATACTGGACCGGGAGGAGCTGTTGAATACTTGGAGAGTAGAGAGACCTTGCAGAGAATCTTGACACACTGGAGGGCTGGCAATCACCAACTGCATACAGCTCAACGGGAGGAAGTGCCAGATTCTGCACCTGCAATGGAGTAACCCTGCCTCTACGTACAGACTGGAGGATGAGAGGCTGGAGAGCTGCCCTGAAGAAAAGGATCTTGCTGATGGCAAGTTGAATCTGAGTCAGCAGTGTGCCCTGGCAGCCAGAAATATGCTGGGGTGCACCAGGCCCAGCGCTGCCACTGTGTGAGGGAAGTGGTTGTTCGAGCCTCTCCTCAAGCACTGTGTGCATGTTTGGGCATCACAATATAAGAAGGCCATAAAACTGTCAGAGAATGTCCAAATGAGGGCTACAGAGGTGGTGAAGGGTCCAGAGGGCAAGATGGCTGATGTGCTTGGGTTTGTTCAGCCCAGAGAAGAGGAGGCTGAGGGAAGACCTCAAGGTGGCCTACAGCTTCTCACAAGGGGAGTGGAGAGGTAGCAGTGAGCTTTGCTCTCTGTGACAGTGATAGGACCCAAGGTAATGGCATGGAGCTGCATCAGGAGAGAACAGACTCCCCAGGACTGCGGGCATGGCCCCAAACTGCCAGAGTTCAAGGAGAGTTTGGACAATGCTCTCAGACATAGGGTTTGAATTTCGGGTGGTCCCGTGTGGAGCCAGGAGCTGGACTCAGTGATGTTTGTGGGTTGTTTCCAACACAGGATATAGTATGATTCTATGATTTACTTCCTTATTGTCTACTCTTGATCCCTTTAAACCTTTGAAGAACCTCAGCCAGTATCTCATGCTGCTTTCCCAAGCCATCCTCACTGTGCAGCAGGTTTGTGGTTCCACTGGACCCAGCTGGCTCTAAGACATGAGAGCTTATCAAAGAAAGAGATAGAAACTGAAGCATAAGTAACTACAAACTATATCTGTTTTCTTTTTCTGGAGAAATGCTTTCTGGCAAAAGCACCATTAACTCCTTGCTTGCCACAGAATTACACATTTTAGGTACTGCACTATATTTCACTTTATTTAACAGATCTGTAATTAGCAACTACAAATAGCAGCTCAAAAAACCATGCAGTTTTTTTGATTGGTTGGAGTAGATAATTGTGTTCTTCAAGCTCCTGTCCTAATATATTTAGCCTCCCTCAATGCCTTATAATTCTGTCCACCAGTCATCCATACCTCATACCAAGCCACCAATTCCCATGAAAAGCAAGGTGAAGGAACAATGGCATTCATGCAGATATTGTCCTAAAATGATGTTGAACTATGGGTGATGCCTGTCTACTTCTGGGAGCTATGAAGCACCCCATGCTTCACAGTTTAGCCATAGTCCTAGTGATTATCCATTTTTGTATGTGGTGAATACACATAGATTCACTAAACAAGTCAGTATTATAATTCAGGTCTGATTCCCATATGACTGAAGATTGTAGGATAGTTGTAAGAGTTCCTACATTCATTTACATACTCTTCAGCTCATTAAATATTCAATACTTCCGTGTGCTGTATGGTTCTGTGGAAGATAACAATAAGCCCAAATTCTACCCATCCTAAATTTAATCACAACATTGAGTTTTCTGCAGTAGAGAATTTCAGAACCTTCCATGGTGTTCC
Source organism: Pavo muticus (assembly GCA_016647715.1). Taxonomy (NCBI): domain Eukaryota; kingdom Metazoa; phylum Chordata; class Aves; order Galliformes; family Phasianidae; genus Pavo; species Pavo muticus. Next base: position 2,760,048 of record JACDJE010000034.1, on the reverse strand, counting down.
TTTGTAGCCATTCAAATTTAGGAAAGTCCAGCCTCTCAACAATCTTTCAACAAGGTCTATCTTGCTTGGGATGCATCAAGTTAAATTACAATGAGGCTTCACATCAATCCACACTGTAGTTTTAAACGCAATTAAAAAGACGCCTTGTTTTAGCAGATAGCTTAGAAACAGCAGAAAATATGAAAATAATTTTATATTCTGAAGTTACTAAAATCATCATGTTACTATGCCATTAGCAGCAAAAGCTACATTAAAAATGGAGAATCCCGTGAGCAACAGGAGTAACAACTGAAAAAAACGGCCACTTAAACTTTAAAGACACCCATTCTACTAGACACAACTAATGCAAACATATTAGTTGAAAAACTCCACTCACATTCCATTACCAATCAAGTCCAGATATAAAACTCTTCTTCTTGTAAAGCGTATGAAAAAAAAAAAAGGAATGGAAAACATCTTCAGTGATCAACATAGACTGTAGCACTACATTTTAAAACTATTCTGTATTAAAATTTCTTCTGTTGTACAGAAGTTAATGTTTTCCATTTCTCCATAAGATGGCTGTATTTTATAGGCTGTATTTTATTATGTCGGCCCAGGAAGTCAGAGGTGGATGCTCGTGGTATGGCAGTAGAGGTTGAACCTTCTCACCAATGTTCCATTACATTCTGTTGCCATGTGACAGATGGCAGCAGAGGGGGCAAGTCGGACAAAATGGCATCTAACATGGAAGTGCACCTGAAGCAAAGGTGAGTCATTGAATTCCTCCAGGCAGAAAAAAACAAAGCCACTGACATTCACTGATGCTTGCTGAATGTTTACGGAGACCAAATAGTGGATGTGAGCATGGTGAGGCAGTGGGTGGTCAATTTCAGACAGGGACAGCAACAGTGGCTCACCTCCACTGGTGCAGATTGTTATGAGCATGTTATGCAGGCACTTTCTCATCACTGCTGAAAATGCATAGTTAATAGCAGTGGCAGTGTTGAAAAACAGTACTTTTTAGCTGAGAATTTGCTCTATCAAATAGTGTAGTCCTGTTTTTATCTGTTGTAGTTTTCATGGAAATAAATAGGAGGCATTATTTTCAAAGCAACCTACATACATCAAATAAGAAGCATATGTTTTTCTTTGTTTCATAAAAATATTTTTCATATGACTAATATTTCATTTTCATATGTTTCATAAAATATTCAATAAACATACAACTTAGACATTTTTCTGTGGTCATTCAGAAAAAGTAATAGAATATTTTAGAGATATCAGGGAGACGCCTGCTGAGAATGTTTTCTTATTCTCAAAAATAGAAAGAAAAAAGAAGAGATTGAGACAACATAGGAATAAGTATTTCTCCAACTCTCTGATATAAATGTCTTATCCAATGCATCAGACTCTTTTATAGGAATTGAGAAATATGCTGGATAGGAATTCACTGAATCAGCAATTAATTATTTGTTTCCATAGATGGAGCACACAGACCAAAGACTCTGACCCATGCACATTTTTTTTTTTAATGAAAGATTAGGAACATTTCTATCTGGATTCATAATTTTACTTTTTGTTCCTAGAATGAAGGGATAAACTTGCCATGGCCCTTTCATTGTGGCGACAGGACAGTCTGTTCTACATAATATAAAGGGGGGCCTCAAGGAACTGGGAAAAGAAAATACCACAGTGGTAAATTTGCCAGCAATATTGATCAATAAAACTGCAAAAAAAAAAAAGGCCAAGTTCAGCTCAGTCCCAGAGACAGCAGGCGTGGCTGTGCCATCAACCTCTTGAGCAACAAGAGGCTGTATTTGGCTCACAGGTTGCCCTCAGACTACCTTTTTGCCTGTAAGACAAATTTGACAAACCCTCAGGATGTGACTGTGTGAATACAATGTTTGACATTAATTGACCTTCCCTGATGATGTTTACACTGCTCCCAGTAGATAATAAAACTTGTCAATAGTATTTACTTGAGAATCACACAGCAATATATATGGGGAATTCAGTCCAGATGGGGTCTGCTGCCACCCATTCCAATTGCTGATGAACAAGAACTCTGAGAAATCATGAGTAGACAAATAGTACGTGAACATACTCTGAATTTAATGAAAAGTGGTGCTGATTCAACTTTCAACAATCCTAAGGCCTTCTGATTAGTCAAACTATGACTCTGAAGAGAGAAGTCTAAATCACAACTTTCAAGCAAATGTTTTGGAAAGACAAGACATTACCAATAAGAAGACATCCATTTTGAATCTGGTTTAAAAGTCACTAGCCTCCCATAGAGAGTTTCCATAAATACAAAATCATCATCTGTGTAACCTGCAGGTATTTTTCTATAAACACCATTCACTGAAGGTATACATTCTGGCATCACAAAGGTAGCTTCCTTTGTTACACACTGTTAAAGCACATAACCTAAAGCAGACATGTAAGTATTTATTCTTTACAAATATGTTTGTTTCACTGAAAGAGTCAACATATTGAAGATCATACCCATCTTAGAGAAACAGTGCTACATGAAGGTGTATATTCTGAGATAAAATGTGACTGAATTCTCTGGCCTTGAATCTTAGGCAGAATTAACTGGATCATTTAATCAATATAATAATCATTTGTAAGCATTTCAGGTGAGCATAAATGCGTGGAACAGTTCTCCACCAGTTATCATTTCAGAAAACTTAGCCCTCTGGGTACATCTACAGGATCCTGGTGTGAAGAGAAGCTTTGGAAGCATGAGGGCAGATCTGACATAAGCATTTTTACCATCATTTCAAGATATGTTTTAGCGCCTTCAATTCCTGTTACAGCTGAGATACTGCAGAAATCTCAGAGCATTTGATCATACTCCTTGTTCTAGTTTCTAAAGCATGACATTCTCTTTGCCAGTATCTTAGGTAGATCCTGGTTTTGCTGTACAGCACAGGCAACGTGGAGCATAAAAATTAAAAAGAACTTAGGAAGGCACGCACACACACACACACATACACACACAAGAAAAAAGGAATTCAGTAAAAAAAGGGTGGTAGGCTACCTGGCTCATGGGAGGTTAAGATGAAGGGGCCCCTGGAAGGCCCCTGTCTCATTAGCAACGATGAAGAGAGTCTGAACAACTAATTTTCAGTGGATATTTTTAGATGGCTGGAAATAGTGAGATGAATCCCACCTCCTGGGTTGATCATTTCTGGCACAGAAGAGCTCCCAATGAGTCTGTCCTTGTTCACCGAATCTATGCAGGAGAGACCTAAGAGAGATGTACGATGGGACCCATCTCACTGCTGAGAGAGCAGTAAAACTGGAAGAACAATTAAGTAATATATTCCCTTCTGCCAATTATCTGTACTAAAGCTGAAACACAACTCAAGAGCATCACCAGGTGACTAAAATTTACTTTAAACACAACTGCATCACATATTCTAAGATTTCCCTGTCTGTATTTTTAGACATTCCCACCCTTTCTCACTCTTTTTGATGTTTTGTATTCACACCAGTAGCAAATATGCTCAAAAGAAGCTTCATTCCTCTGGCAACATTCACAATACATATTTAAAACAGAAGGATAGAACACCGGAAGAGTTTCTCAGCACGTCACAAAGCTACTAATACTAATAACAATAAATATTAGTAATAATCTCTCGGTGCTGAAAGGCACTGCAGCACTGTATGCAGTACTAAAGCAGGTATCAGTTTCTCGTGTGGTTGGCTGGGAAAGTGGAAAAAAATCAAGGAGAAACTCCCAAATTTGAAGGAAACTCCCAGAGTATTACTCTCTCACCTCTAACTAATTCTTCTTTGCTGTAACATTAGCTTGGCTGCTTTCAACAAGTAAAGAAAACTTCAGCAAATTGACAGAACATTTAATGGAAAATCTGTGGAAAGCTGTCTCATGCATGTGGGCAGTTCAGTTTCCTCTCCGTTAATGCTGCCTGAGGGAATCAGCTAGCTGCTGACTATGTTTTGAACTCATTGGATTCTCATGAAGTCATTCTGTGAGAGCCTAAAACTTTAACTATGCTGTTCTTAATGGAAATTGCTTGTGTTAAATGCTTGTTGGTGAATAATTACACAAAAGAATCACAGACCTACAAAATAAGTTCATCAACAGCAAGAAAATTAAATTTAAATTTTGCAAAACTGCGTATCTCACTATCTCAGATAGCCTAAAGTACTTTTCAGTTCTTATACAATAAGATTCACTTAATAATGCCACTTTGAAAATGTATGTTCCTGACAAGAAAAAAAAACAACAGTACAAAGAAGCAAAAAAAAAAGCAGAGCAAAATTAAGTTTGTTGGCTTAGTATCTTTCTTGTATGAAGCTCATAATCTTATCCTTTCTTTATCTGTTAATAGCCTTTGTGAAACATAAAACTTTTGCACTAGATGATATCTTTGCTACAAAATATTTTATCATAGCTATTTACCAACTGCTGTCCATCCTCAGATAATCAAACCTGAAGGTTGAATAAACAATGTTACATGCAGGTGTGAGAAGAGAAACCAGCCACACCAAGCAGAAGTGGAGAGGACTGTTTAGATGTGAGAAGTGGGCTGCTGAGTTCTCTGGGCAAATAAACCTAGAGATATCCTGATGGCAAAGCCTGACCTACTATTTAGTCTTGAACACTGAAAGGCATGTTTCATAACCATCTCACATAGAACCATAGAATCCTTAGCATTCAAGGGGACCATTCAAAGTCATCTACTCCCCTGCAATGAACAGGTACATCCACAGCTACATTAGATTGCTCAGAGCCCTGTCCAGCCTCGCCTTGAATGTCTCCAGGGATGGGGCATTCACCACCTCTCTGGGCAACCTGTTCCAGTGCTTCACCACCGTCACTGTAAAAGACTTTTTCCTTGTATCCAACTGAAATCTACCTTCTTTACATTTGAAATCATGTGCTCTTGTCCTGTCACAACAGACCCTGCTACAGAGTCTGTGCCCTTCTTTCTTATAGCCCCCCTTCAGATATTGAAAGGCCGCTCTCAGGTTTCCCCAGAGCCTTCCCTTCTCCAGGCTGAGCAGCCCCAGCTCTCTCAGCCTGTCCTCACATGAGAGGAGTTCCTTCCCTTGGATCATTTTTGCAGCCCTTCTCTGGATGTGCTCCAACAGGTCCATGTACTGAGGACTCCACCATAACGTTATCTGTAACCATGATGCAAAATTCCCATTGTCTTTGTATTGTACTGTCTTGTAAATGTTAATGATAACTCTCAACTCAGATGCTACAATTCTCTTAGTTTGTATTGAAGGATATTTAAGCTGACTTGGAATAACTTGGATCTGCCATGTGCTCCAAGCACACCCACATAATTACTGTGGCTCACCTCACATGCAGTAACTTGTCAAACTCCACCGATTTTGTTGTTTTTCTGAACCCTGAGGCTGCTTTGCTCTGACCTACCTAGTCAGGCTTGTGAGGAGGTGCCAGACATATCCTCACAAAGGACTCATCCCACATGCTAAAAATGGAGGGGAGGGAGAAGCATAGTTTTCACTTCTCTTCCATGTTCCAAACAGAGCGTACTGAGAAAATCCTCTACATAGAAAACACTACTGACGAACACTATGAAATCACTTGGTATCCCTCTTGCTTCTGATTTAATTAACTCAGCTGGACTTCACCATCCAAATAGGAAAAATGTTGGCTTAAGTATGTTGGAAAGTGAGAAACGAATAAACAACAGTAAGAAATCAGCAAAGTGCAAGCAGACATTGTCCAAACTCCCCTGCACTATCCCAGCAACTCTGACTTGCAGCACTTTGCCCTAAGGCTGCCAATAATGATGAATTTTGGCAATTCTCAGTTATTTTTATATGGACAATGCAATCCCATTCATTTCTTCTTATGACCTTCTTAGATTGTGTGTCACAATCTCCCATTCTTAAAATTCTCAGGAGGAATGTTGTTTCCTGGAGCACCGCTTGTAAAATAGAACCTTGCTGAGCAATGCCCTGACAATGGAAAATTCATCCTCACACTCTTTATTGGCCCGAACTACTATCAAATGATAATGTTTTCTTATTGGATATGATTAATAAGGAGAATCAGTAATATGGATGCTACACATTTTGTTTCAGGCAGTATTTTGGATCTGAATGTTAACTTAAATTCACACCTTGACGAGGAATCACAGTCTGCCAAACATTGCTTAGGGAAAGAGCAAACTTTGTAAAATCTCTCTGCTATGTCTTACATCTCTCTCATATCTTTGATGTTTAGACACAAAAGCCTGACTTCAACAAAAGGTTACCGCTAGTTAGTCCTTTTCATGTTTCCTTCCAAGTATCTAAAGACAGATTGTCTGGGCAGATAACTGACTTCACTCTTGAACATCTATCCAGATGCTTCTTTTTCTCAGTAAATGGATACCAATCTTTTTTGTAATTAATATCTTAGCAGGGTGTTGCAGGTTTTGCATAAGAAGTTCCACTTCATCCCCCCGCCTCTCCTTTCTGCCTTTGCAGTCCACAGTATCATGTCCTGCCTAAAGGTACGTGGAATTGCTTAGGCTTGGACAGAAGCTGTTTTCAGCAATAGTCTGTTGAGAACCTCTGGAAGTAACCTGTTTTGTACTTCCCAGTCCCAGAGCCAAGCCTAAAAGAAAATTACTTAGAAATATGTATTTGATCAAACCATTTTTAGTCAAGAGAAGAACTCAAAGTACTTGTGTTGTGAAAGTCTGCTCCCAGATGATTTCACACACGAAGTCTAACCTTGTTGGCTAACTCTAAAAGGAAATGTGGATTTGCAGTGCATTCTACAAATTTTGAAGGCAAAAGCACCGCTGTTTTCCAAGTAGTGGAGGGATCTGGACCATTCTGTGAGAGTAGTTTCTGTTGACCCTCTAGGCTAGGGCTCATGCAAGAGTGGAAGTGCACAGAGAAGGAGCAAGGCTGGGTTTCTTCCCCTGTTGCTTTAACTGCTTGATTATTACGTTCCCAAAGACCTGAGAGAAATGATTGTCACTGACAGCCAGTTTAGAGGTCCTGGACCAGGTGCAAAACAAAGAAGCCCCACCTGAGAGGCCATAGCTCATATAACCTGGAGCAGTTACAGGGAAAATGCAACCAATGGTTTGAAGGTAAGTGTTAGGTTAGAACAAATTCAACAACAGTTTTCCAGTGAGCCTCTTAAAATATAAGTATGTTCCAACTTACAAATAACTACAGAGGACCAAAGGTGTTGTATCATATCTTCCAGCATACATCATATGTTAAGTCTCAATAGGCAGATTTGTTCAATTTTCTTTGATCTCTGCTGTCTGGAACACACTACACCTGTGAGACAGACCCCATGTGGAAAGAACGACTTGTAAATGAAAGCCAAATGTGGCTGGAAATAGTGTTTGCAATTCAGAACATGTATTTCTTTAGTGCTTTGTCCTAGACTTTTGCTCCTGATTTCTATAGGCTCCCTGTGAGTGAGCTACATGTGTATGGCTTCTTAGGTCTCATTACTGACAATTTTCTTGGCACTGAACTTGAGACAACACCAAGAGACTGAATTTACTAGCTACCTATTTACACCTCCCTGCTATGCCAGCCACTTGTCTTGGCAATAAAAAAGAAGGCTAATTTGTACAACTGAATCACAATGACCTGTTGGGGGAGTACAAGTTTTCAATATTTGTAATCAAATAAGTTCTGCTTATTACCAGCATAAGCTCAATGACCTTCCCAAAACTGTCCCCTTGTCTCTCCAGAGACCATTATTGTGAACCATGTCTTGAAGCCCACCACCTAGCAGAACAGGAGGCTATTTAATATGAAGAACTACATTTCTCATTTTTCAATCAGGTTTTCTGTGAGGCTTTGAAGTTTTATGGCTGACCAGTCTGTTCTTTTTCTTCCTTATTTTGTCCAGTGTGCAAACACAAATCTGATATACACAGTTGCTTTTGCAAAGTCAAAGGTAAAAATCTGTTTCCGCATAATCCAGCACAAAAAAAAAAGTAAGAGCTATGCAAGGTTGGGAAATTCATCTGCATGTATTGGGCACATATTAATTGCAAAATAATAAAAAAGAAAAAGCCCTCAGAAATATTTTATGACATTTCTTAAGACAGAATTTCTTCTGTGCACAGTGAAGTCGCAGCTGAGCATCAAGAAAAGACTTGAACCTGGATATCCAAGCAGATGTTCTAATTCAGATATTATCCTGCTACTGCTGTGTGCTATTCAGAAAAGCCAGCTTGCTATATAGAAAACCCTGAAAATCTGAACTGCCGTTGTTGCAGTTGTCATATGTGTCAGTGGAAGGGAGTCTTGATCCTTTGAAAATTCAGGTTCTTATTCAGCAGGAGAAATATGTGAGCAGTCCTCCTAAAATTTTGGTTTTGCATTTAGGGAAGTGCAATTCTGACCTGGGGTCTAAATAATTACTGCCATTGCATTGCTTGAAGTAAATCTCACGTATTTTTCCTGGAAGAAAAGCAGTACTGAGGCAGGCACAACCAATACTGGTGCAGACACAAGCAGCAGTATATACTGTAACAGTTTAACACCCAGACCACAGCATTTAGAAATTGATGGCTGCATTTTCTCATGATATAAATGCCAGAAATTCCACAGAAGTCAATTTAGGAATAAAAGTCAATGCAAGCAATTTAAAGTATCACAGCATTAGCCACAAATGTGGTGGGAAGAATATTTTTTTTCTGTAGGCAATTATCTTCAGTGACTTCTTTAGCATTTGATTGCAACACCTGCACCGCAAAAAGAATGACTGCTGAGAGCAGGAGAATCACAGATTCTTTTTTGGATGTCATATCTCACAGAATACACCCCATTTGTATTTATGTGTGGTTTTGAGTGAGAAGGATGTTTACTTCAGCTGCATGAAATATTGCAGAAAGACATTTTTTGCTGTGCAAACCTGCATCAACTAAGTAAGGTGCTTTCTGCTCTCTCACCAGAAAATCAGTACAACTATGAACTGAAGGGGGACGAAGGGGATTGTTAAACTCTTGTTATATGCTATTCAGACATTGTTTAAAAGTTTTTAAATATCTGCTGAACCAAAGGTCAGTCCAGGGTTAGATGTGGTAGTGGAAAAATATCCGGCTGGCATAGTCCATGGAATGTGTTGCAATCACTTTGAAAAACTTTGGAAATCTAAAGCTGAGGAATTTTATAGAAATTAAGAAGTTACTGGCAACATTTTTAACAGAAGACAGCTCAGTGGAAATATTCTCATCCTGAAAAAACTCCTGATGACTTTTCTGGTTCATTTGTTTCTGATGTATGGCAATAGACTGACATCTAGTGGATGTGGTCCTCTCAGGAATACTAGGTCTAGCCAGGACTAGAAAAAAAACAATCTAATTTTTTCATTTTTAATGGAGAAGTACATTTTTTACTAGGAAAAAAAAATTGGGAGAACTTTTTCTCTTTGTTTTTTTTTTTTTTTCTTCATAGGAAACCACAATTCTTTCACTGCTTGCCTTTTTGAAGAGATTTCCCCCAAACATTCAACCTTGTTGGCTGAAACCTAATCTGCACTTTTTCTTCTTTTTCTTTGGAGTAAATTTTAATTTATTTTTTTTTTCAGTTTCACACTGAAATTCTCCAACATCCCCAGTTCCTACCCCAGTGAGACACCCGTTGCTTCTCCTTTGTGTAAATTCTCCTTGCTGCTCTGACAGACAGGAAAACAGAGTGTGGAGGAGTCACCACTCTACAGGTTGCCCACACCTCCAGGCAATTTTTATGAATAACCTTTAGTCTTGGACCAAGGGCACAATTGCCACCCTGGGTGCTGGAAAAGGAGGTGGAGTGATTTACCCCCAGGGAGAGGCCCATGCAGGGCTATGAAGCTCATTTATCATTAGCAGTGGTCCCCATGTGTTGTGGCCCAAGAAAAACATGTGGAAATTAAAATCTCTGTAGCTTTCCCCCTCCCCAGGAGTTGGGTTTCTCTCCGAGTGATGACTTTATGCCTTTTATACCCTTTTATAATCAAAGCCATCTTTTCCCTTTGTTCTGCCCTCCTGATACTCCCACAGTAACTAATCCAAGGAATAATCCAGTGGCCCAGACAGCAGGATGCAGGGATGGGGAGCGCAGCCTACCCTTGCACATGTATCAGAATGCCTCTGTGAATTATGAACGTTAACACTTGGTCATCACCTACTGGATGCTGGCCCAGCTAGCCTGCCATTTCTGAACAGGAGATGTTTGGGGTTTGCTGTTTTCTTGTGAGCTGTGTTAAACCCTGAGACACCAGGAGAAGAGTCACTAAGGCAAAAGGTAAGGGGCTGGGAGGTCTGCAAGCAGCTACAGAAGGTATTTGTTATAGAAGGGCAGGAAAGCCCTACTTATCTCCATCCTACAGGTAGTTGTGTGCCAGCTGTATTTTATCTTGATCCACTGAACTGGTGAGATATCTCGGGGCTTGGCAGAAGGATGGACAGAATGTTCCTTCCTGAATGATTGACAAGGTAACAAGTCCGTCTGCATACCAGGGAAACACCACTAGCAAAGATATCAAGCTGTGGTGGCTCCTGACTTGGTTACAAGCAATCCAGTATTCAATGCTTTTTGCTTCAACAGAATCCCTGCTTGAAGAAAATAATACATTTAGTGCTGGTGTGAAATATATGTTCCATGGACTCAGCTGTTTGCAAAGTCTGAGCTTTCTTCAGATAGGACACTAAAATATTGGTAAGATGTTTTCCTGGTTTTCTTTCATTCTTCAGCTTTATTCGGCTGATAATTGTATTAAGCAAACTGATTTGACTGTGAGCCTGTGCTGTTTAAGAGCTGGGACAGAAAAATCACATCTATAAGACCTCCTGCCCCCTGATTTAGAAGAGAGAAGGACAAGACCTGTCTTAGAAAAGAAAAAACACATAAGAATTATACTTTAATGAATATGGTAGTTCAACTGCTGCAGAATGAACCTGGAGGAAATACACACATTGCCAATCAAATCTGATTTGAGTACACATGCACAGAAATCGTTGTGGTTTGCAAGCCTTCTTGTCTCCTGTTTCTGCTTTCTGTACAACAACAACTATTTTTCCAGGCTTGTTTTGATGGATTTTTTATAGTGTTATTTCATTCCTGGACCTAAAAAGAAATATGATCGAGGAGCAAATTTCCAGCACTGTCGCAGCTGAGAATTTCACCTTGATGGTGAAAAGCTGCAAGATCCAAACTTGGTCTGAGAGTAGCAGGAGGACTAGCAGGTGCTCAGCCACAGTATTTGTAAGCTTTCTTCTCTTCAACCCCATAAAGAAACAGCGTTTGTCCTGTTTCAAATCATAAACAAATGTGATAATACTGGAGCACTCCCATTTTTTCATTACTCATTGGTAGTGAAGATTCAAGGTAGATGATTATATTCCTTAGAATTGGTTAATAATGTTAGTAGCAGTAGCCATGATAACAGTTGGGATATCTTTTAAATACAGGAGGACCAAAAGTCCCAGTGAGAAGCCTCAGGGTGGCCCATTGTTTCCAGGTATGGAGGCAGTGCAGAGGCCCAGAAGGCTGGTAGAGCTGGCACACTGCCCTGCCCAGGGTCACCACATGTCCCTCCAGCACTCATACTGCCCTGCTGGCATTTCCCCCAGCCCTTGGAGAGAAGCTCACATTTGATTGCATTCAAAGGCAGATCGTCTTTGCAGCTTGGATACAGTCCCTGCAGCAGCGGAATATCCTGATTATTTTTGCAGACTCAGAGCAGTGCTATTTTGCCATCTCGGCAAGCCTGATTTCAGGCTGTCTGAAGGGTAGTGCATAGGTTAAATGAGGCTATTGTACATGCTGTTTGCCTTTCTCATCAAAGAAACAGCGAGCATTTGTGGTCTCGTCCTCCCCAAAAGCTCAGTGGCCCTTTCTGTGGTGATACATTCCTCAACATCAGCCTCATCAGGATCTAACAGAAACAGAAACAGAAAAAAAAACAGTAATGGCCAAAACCTGCCAAAGGCTGTGTCTTGTGCCATTCCTCCCTGAATCCCCAAGGGAGCAGGATGGGAAACCAAGGGAACACAATGCTGGTTTTTGCACTGTTTCTTCCATAACTGTACAATGCTACAAATAGGATTCCTGTTTGGAGATATTTAGAAGAAGCAAAAAAGTATTAAAAAAAAAAATTGAGGATTTGCGTTACTATTTTTTTTCCCTTTGCTGCATGCTTTAGGGACAGAGATATTCCTTTCCCAGCTTTATCATCAGGTACATGGAGTATCCGCAACTCTGCAGGCCTCCAGACTGCATCAGTGAGGGCAATGGGATGTCACGAGGGCAATATCTGACAGGCTGTTCTTGCTGTCTCCACTGAGCCAGAGCTGTCAGGTGCATCGCGTAGCATTTAGGACACGATGGAGATGGCTCAAGACAGGGGATACGGGCTGGTAGTGTCCAGCAATCGGAAGAGTTGCATTTTCTGCTCATTTTCTGGCAGGTGCGTGCCTATCTTTCACTGTTTGATTTTGTAACTGGGGTGTCTGGTCAGCATCCCAGCTGCCAGATGAAGATGAGCAGCCTTTTTTATGCTTGCCACATGGCTGGAGGACTGTGCCTGTTTCTGCTGAATATGAACTTTGCAACCATCCCTTGAGCCTGTGTCAGCTGGAGATTAGATGACTGCTGCCACAGAGCAGTGGTTAAGACTTGTTTGAGACTGCAGCTACCCAGCTCAGCCTCTGATTTCTGACAAGGCATTTCCTTCCATGAACACATCAAATGTGGGCTCTCCGTGGATTTGCACTGGCAAATCCTGTCTGCCAGGCCCAATTTTTAAAGCCAGCCATAGAAAGCCCAGCCTTCCCTAAGAGATGTCCTCTTTTCCCAGAGGCAGCCTGACAGGGCTGCCTTAGCAGCATGCTGTCGCTGAGCCCTGCTGTGCTAAGAGCAGAGACAGAGCAGGAAATTCTGTATTAGGGTTCAGTGCCTTGAAAACTATTTTCCGCCAGAGCCACATGCAGTCATCTACCTGCCTCTGAGAGGGAATCGTATTCCCCTTCTGTGAGGAGGTGGGTGGGGGACAGACAGACAGAAGCACTGCAGATGGCAGAGGTGTGAACTCATTTCCTTCCTCCTCCTCTCCCTGTGTTTTGGGGCTAAGCTCAGGGAAATGCAAAACGATCAGCTTAATGTGCTCCTAAAAGTCTGCCACAGGTGCCAGAGTACAGGAAGGGCTGTCTTTTATGAGCAGCTACATAAAGAAAAAACTCATGCATGAAAGGAAAGGAGTAGTGGATTCTTAAGACTTTTGAAAAAAATATTTTCTATTCTGGATGCTACTCCAATTAGTAAGAAAACCTCTCCGTAATGCTTTATGCCCAGGTAGGAATTTGCAGCTCTCATTTGTTCCAGTAGAATTTCTGGAATTAAACATTCCACAGATATTTTTGCCCAGGAACAACTAAACTTGTCCTCAGTTTGAACAGTCATCCCTACACTGACTTCAAGATCGGCACAAGATGGGAATCCAGGGAAATATGAACTCTACTTGTTAGAGAATATGAATGGTAGGGGTCAGTTATTTAAGCACTATGTTGGTTTAGCTATGAGACTAAAGAAACACAATGGCTAACGTGAAAATTGTAAGAACAGACAGAAAAATATATCAGGCACTGGAAGCAATGGAAGTAATGATCGGCTAAAATTCCTCTCAGCTCTGTTTTCTCTAATTTCTGGGATGCTCTGTGATTCTTTGATCAAGCACATAACAAACTTTTTAATTATGGCTATGACAAATCTAGACATAATTGATAAAACAGTACTGTAATATTAGAGCTGCTTGTATAGCAGCTGGCTAGAAAGATGCAGGAAATATATGTGTGTAAGGGAAATATGTGATATGCTGGGTGGTCTTTGCTCATACTCCAAAAATGCCTTATGTTCCTAATTTATTGACTATCTCTATCAATTATCATATTTATTTTAAAGTTTTAAAAGCATGAAGCATTATGTCAATGGAAAAAGCTACTAGATGTTCTCTGGAATCTTTCCATTCATGTCTCATCTGTAAAAATTACATCAGACTGAGGAAAAGGAAAATGAGTCAAACAGAAAGGCATGCACAACAGGTGAAGATCAAACAGGGCAGCACAATTCTGATGTGTGCTTCTCAGTTGCAGGACACAGTGAGTGTTCCCTGAAGGTCTGTCCTCACTCATCTTGGACCACAGAGGGGAATGGCACTGCTGAAGGGCCCTTGTGGAAAATGTCCTTCCTTTTTATTTCCATATGGTTCATATCCACTCACCTTTGCTGTTTACATCTTCAACAGCATGGCAACAAATGAGGCAATGGTATTTCAGGTAGGATCACCGAATCACTGTACTTGGAGCTGCAGCTCATTTATTACTCCATTGTTTTCTCTAAAGCTAAAGTGCAACTGGTAGAGTCTCCATGTTACACATGTGTCTCGGTCTCTGAGCCAGTCACTGCAGTCACCGTGCTCCCATGGCCCCAAATGCAGCTGTGCATTCATACAGTGATGGCAGTGAGCTGAAGAAAGAGGACAAAATGGCACCTTAGGAGAAGACTCACTTGTTGTAAAGCAAAAGAAAATAAATGGGTGCAACAGACAGATCTGTTTAGAGAAAACTAATCATCCAAGACCCATTTAAAAAGCCAGTGAAACACATGGTTGGTGTTAACCTCATTTTGAAAGCATCCCTTCTGACTGCTTTATGCAACCTACCAACAAATCGGTGTGCCAGTCTACAAGCATAAATGACAATTATAGACTGGATAGCAGAGCTGTGTGGATGCAGATGAGTTTCTCAACAGAGACTAAATGGATAGGGAGAGGGCAAAAAAGTGGGCTCCCAGACTGTTCTTGGAGGATGCTACTTAGTTACCAGAAGGAATAATCTGATGCTGCTGCATGGGTTAATCCAGGCCTCCAGCCAATGACCTGGAGATCCTCTTCTGGGGCACTGAGTGCAACAGGAGCTGCAGTGGTTCAGAACTAGAAACCCTTCCTAAGGCCACCTCTGGGACTTCAACTGCTCTGGAAGACATCAGGTGTGAAGGATTTCACCCTTTTCTTTTTCAGAAATTAATTGTTCTGATTAATTTTTCTTCCTCAAAAAATGCACTAAAATCTTCATGGGGTCTCCAAGCTGACTGGTGTTAAATAAAAAGTAAAAAAAACAAAAACAAAACAAAACACTGCATATCTGACAGGCATTGAAATAAATGAAGCAGTAGAACAGTGTGTACTGGGAAACAGACATTCAGAAGACTTTTCAAGTTGACAGTTAAGCAACTTAGGAGAGTATGCTGGTGACAGTACAGTAATCATTTGGTCCTCTTCATAAGAAAAATAGAAGGAAAAAGAAGTTTAAAAATATATCATTTCACCTGGATAAGGAAAAGTAGCAAAGATTTATACTGTTTATATTTTCCAAAACCTTTAAATCTGATTATAATACATTGAGCTCAGTTGCTGTAGATAAAAGAAGGGAAGGAAAGAGGAGAATTATTTCAGATGTCCACTGCACAATGCTAAGGCTTGTATTGCCTTCAGCACAGTTGGCAAAAATTGAGGAAGACAAAAGCTATGTCTGAATCTAGTGAAAGTAAGGGAAAATGGTCAGCAAAACACTGGTTACCCATGATAAATTGTTCTGAGCCCATTATATATTTTCCAGACCATTGAGATGAGCTACAGGGAAAGGGGGGGG
>JACDJE010000034.1:2684080-2744223 GCA_016647715.1 Pavo muticus | reverse complement strand
GAGTCTACCCTGAAAGGTTAGTGATATTTTTAACACATTCCTGTAAGAATAATTTCCTAGGAGAGGTAATTTCTAGATGGTCATAAACTCTCTCAAGGGAAGCAGAAGTCCCAGCATTGACGTCAACAAAAGCTCAGCAGAGGAAGAGGAGTAGGAAATCTGCGGAGGAGTTCTATGGGCAACACAAAGAAGGAGCTGTTACAGGATGGGAGTAGGAGATATGGAGGAGCCTGGCCAAAAACACCTGTTCAGTAGGCAAAGATCTAACTGAGAAAATGTCTACGAGGAAAGGAAGTAGAAAATGGATATATGCTCCCTAGAGATTACTTCAGGTTAGATAGCAGTGGTGACTTCACTGTGGTGACACACAGAGAAGGCTGTTGAAGGGCATTTTTTTCAGGCAGCCCCAAGTTGCATTGGAACATGACCAATTTAGGGAAGAAAATATCACTGATGCTGCAAGCTGAAAACACTATTTTTTTTTATTTTCATTTACTGAAAGACTATGTGTTTTATCGTTCCAGAATTGTATGTGGCAGCACATTGCCCAGAAGACAAAGGAAAGCTATGGTTCATGAGCTAGATGGCAGGCCTTAATGCCTCTGAAAGGAAATGAGCCCATGAACACAGCTTATCAGTCTGAGCATGCATTATGCCAGCAACTCATCCAGACACTTCCAAAGTTACAAGTTTTTGAGTGCTCCAATGCACTCTGACATGCCTGGGAGTTAAGGATTTCCATCATCTCTGGATGAATCTCTGAGTACCACAACAATTCATCTATTGTCATCTGGAGAACACATCTCAGTTAACAGCAAAGGCAGGAGGTCTGATACTTGGCTCACCGGGACCAGTTAATATGTTAAACAAGTTTTATAGCTAGGCATTACTTAAAATTGGAAAAAAAAATAAATAAATAACAATGATAGGCCCAGTCATTCAATATCCTATAAGGTAAACACACTGTTTTTCAAGAAAAGGGGGAAGGCTTCAGAAGAGTTCAGGAGGGAAGAAGGAAATGCTTTAATGCTAGTCTATAATCTCAGTTTATCTGTTCTACATAATGAATCATTGCTATAATCAATAGGCATGGAAACTCTTGAAATAAAGTAAGTAGATATGATTCATTGCAAGACTTGAAGCTAAGTTTTTTCTAGTACCTTTGATTTTCTATTGCTGTCTGCCGTCTCAATAATTAGCCTTCTCTCAGCCTATTTCTCAATCTATAGACAGCTGAAGAGAGGGACTGTTTTACAAGACTGCATGCATAGAACCAAGCACATTTTTAATACATCATAAGTATATTCATATTGCAGGAATTGGTCAGAGAATCTTCTTTACCCAAAGAAATATGGTTTGGAGCTCTGTTTCTTTGGCTTAATCCATAGAGTCTTTCCTGAAATTTGATCCATATGATTCCTAGCAAGGATGGAAATATTTTGTTATGCAGGGATAGGCAACAAATTTGAGCTAGGAAATTTAATTTAACACTACCTCACTCATGCTCTTGTGACGTTACATGGTGTTGATACAACAAAGGGATTGAAACCAGTGTGTAACATACATTTCACTGGTAATCTGATGAACAACAGACAACCAGCACTGCCTATTGATAAAAATGTTTTCATGTGCTAGAATTAAAGATGTTTTTAACTGTTTTATGAGTTTAGGACCATGAAACTAGAACTGATAAACACATAGCAGGACAAAAACAGCTGTTTCTCCTTGGGAGGTTTTTAGGCTTGCCTTTTTTTTTCAGTATTGCTTCAGAAGATCTTCAGAATCTCAATATTACCTTTCACCAGAATCCAAAGCTTTGTTTGAAATTTAATGCCATATCTTCCAGTCTTCTTATGACTTTCACTTGATTTCTTTGAGGTTTTTGAGCACAATAGAAGATTTTGATTACAATAGGGTATGACTTCTGGATTAATAGTTTTTCACTCAGATCAGAAATTTAAAAGGATTTGTTGCAGAAGATTTTTTTAATTCTCAGTTAGAATTTCTGGTCTAAAGAAAATCAGCCCGTAAGAGGGTAGGAACAGGCCAAAATTTAGGTATTCATTTGGAGTTCCAGGTTTCTTGTGATGTGGGTCATAAAAGTCAGCCTGACACATAACGGGTGTGTTCCAGACTCCATTATGCTAATCAATTTATAATATTGTTATTCCACATCAAGAGCAATAGGCACAAACTTAACTGGACTCTTCTAAACAATGCCGTGACAAAAACACCAAATAGTAGTTTTTCCAGTATTATCAAAAGCATTCAAAGAAATGCAAATGCCCCTCCTCTACCTCCTATTTAGCCTCTGCAATGTCAAAGACTAAATCATTCTTGGGTTTAAGGTAACTTCATTAAATGAGGTCAGGAAGATCATTTCAGGAAAATGACCACAACTCAGTGAATTTGGAATTTGTGAATCAAATCTGAATGTCAGCTTACTGAAATGTTCAAGCTTCTGTTAGTTAGACACAGCACTTTTTCTACAGTTTCAGTAATTTTTATGGTATTTTCCCTAACTTTATAGTGAGTTGCAGTTTTTAAGGATGAAACATTGCCATAAATAGATTATGACAATGCAAAGATATGTAATCATAGAATTGTAGAATCATAGAATCAATAAGGCTGGAAAAGATCTCTAAGATCATCTAGTCCAACCATACACCTATTACCAATGTTGCCTACTAAGCCATATCCTTTAGTACAACATCTGCTACAACATATGATTCTTGAACACTTCCAGGGATGACGACTCAACCAGCTCCCTGGGCAGCCTGTTCCAGTGCCTGACTACCCTGTCAGAGAAGTTCTTCCTAATATCCAACCTGAACCTCCCCTGGTGCAACTTGAGGCCATTACCTCCTATTGCTAGTTACCTGGGAAAAGAGTCTGACCCCATACCTCAGCACAACCTCCTTTCAGGTAGTTGTAGAGGGCAGTAAGATCCCCCCTGAGCCTCCTCTTCTCCAGACTGAATGATCCCAGTTCCCTCAGACACTCCTCATAAGACTTGTGCTCCAGTCCCCTCACCAGCTCTGTTGTGGTTTCTTGCTTATTTTCCTGTTGTTTCAAAATTCAATCCTTGCAAACAAATGTTCAGCTTCCTTTAGACCACCAAGTTTGTGATAAAACATGAAATGTTCGTAAATAGCACCAAACGTTTATCAAAAATAGTATTTGCTAGTTCCAGATATTTGTGCACATCATATACCAGATACAGAGAAGTACACACAGTCCTCTGAAGTACAGCCAGACGAACATATATCTCTTTCCACCCATACAAGAATGTGTGCTACTCTTTGCTCAGACCAAAATATTTCCCAATAAGTCGGCTTACAAAGATTTTCCCAGTCCTCAAATGCTTTGTTTCCTAAGGCCTTGCAATGGGGTCAGTCTCTTGGAGGTGTAAAACTGTTGGCTTTATTATAGTACTCAGCAGCATGCACACCTAAGTTGCAGGAGCTCTCTAGAGCTAATTCTGAATCAAGCTGCTTTATCACCTCTCCAAGCTCAAAAAGTCAAGTTTTAAAACATAGGAGAAATTGTACAGTGTTGTTTTTCCAAATTTCAGGAGAGAAACTTGGAAACTTTAATGCAGTTCAGGCCTGAATCAAATTTTCCACAGTTACTAGTTCTGGAATCCTCTCTCTCCTCTCCACCCCCATCGTTCTTCTGGGCTTCCACTGTTTCTGAATACCTACTGCACGGCAAGGCAGTGCCAGAATACAGTGGTAAGCCATTCTATTTATGAACACGGTATTTGCTGAACAGAACACAGAGCCAGAAATTTCGGGGTGCTTTTAATTTCTCTCATTTCCCTTTTTCTTGTTGTTTTTCCACTCATCAGTTAAGCACTGAAGAGAGGTGGAACAGCAGTCTTCCAGAAAGGAGCAGAGCTAATCATGGGAGTGTCACATCTATTTAATTAAGTTTTTCTTTTAAAAGGCAAGACAATTACATCTACAGGACTCTGACATTCAATTACATTAAAAACCTACTATTTTCCACAGAGAAGATTGAATGCAATGATGAAACTTCTCTTATGGCTAACATTTCTTTTTAACTCACATTAATGATATTTCCAGAGTAAGTATTCTGTTACATGGAGAAGTAATAAAAACAAACGAAGACTTTTTCTTTTTAAAATTTATAACCAAGTGGCAATCTGTCACCCTAAAATTTGCAATTACATCAGAAGTTTCTAGATAACTCAAAGCATCATGGTTCCTCTTCTGACACTAAAGGTTTTACACGAAGCAACCCTAACAACCCTTATAAACCTTTAAATACAAATCGTGCAAAATACTGTAGCCCAACTTTAATACACAGATAAATTAAATTTATAGCTATTGGTGTTTTTTAGTTCTAGAGATTCAAAGAGAAGGTTAAAACTTCAGGCCCAGAGCATAACATTCACCTGGGCTATGGCAGACATATGCTGTGATAAGAGATTCATGTACCTGTTCCTTCTTGTTGTCTCACTGTTTTCTCATGATCCTTCATCTCTCTGAATCTGTGTTCTCTCTGTTTCCTTTGATAAATTCTTTCTATAATTATATTTAAAAGAAAATTTTTAAAAGATCTTTGTGTTACTGAACAGCAAGTTCTTTAATAAATTAAGAGATTTAATTTATCTAATTTTGTATAAGGAACCTTCCCAAGACTCACTGAAATGCTTGAAGATCATCTGGAAGCTTGAAAGTCAGCTTAGTACATTCCTGTGGCTTTGGGACTGTAAAAAGATGGTTTGGGAACCATCAGTGAAAACGGATTGTGCCTGAATGCCCTTTTTCTCTGAACTAGTAGCATTTCCCCAGAAAGCTAAAAAAGTGGAATTTTCAATTTCAAATTATATGCGAACCCCTTCTTTGTGCATCTTACTCCAGAAGAAAGTGATGGTACATAAGCTTTGTGTACCCTGCTGGAAGTAATAAAAGAATAAATAATTTAACGGCGTAGTCATTTGATCTTTCTATCTCCTTTATTTTCTGCACTTAATTTCATTTATGGAAAGACTTGCACAAAAACTGACCACGCTAATAAAAACAGATAAAATCCAATACAGCATGCAGAGGAGTAGAACTAGAGTTACACTGCTGTTTTTTTGGCAAAAGGAGAAAGAGGAATAAAAAAAATATTGTAATCTGGTTCTCAGACCTGCCAGGCTCTCTAGGCATTACCCAAGTTACACCAATACTGCATCTGCAGATTTTTTCATTTTGACTATTGTCAACGTTTTTTCCAGCCTGGACCTACTGGTAAGCCATTACCGTAAGTTGGGTTAAAGATAGCATTGAGCACATTTTCAAAGCAGCAGATCACTTACAGCTTGCTAGGACTCTGGGATTTTCAGAAACCAAGAACAGAAATTCATCCCCGCTTCTGATTCTGAAATATTCAACATAAGTGCTGGAAGATGGTCTAACAAATAGAAGTATGTGCAGCTGGCAACTGTGCATTGCATCCTTTGAGAAGGTGCCTCTGCCAAAAGGCACCGGTGGCCTTCAGGGAAGATTCCATGCCTGGCTCCATTGGTACTCTATTTGCAACAAGGCATGCACCAATTTTTGCCGATGTTTAAACTAATATCTTCATCTATAAATGAAAATATATATTTTTTTAAAAGGTTAATAACACAACATTTGATATTTAAAATGGATGCAATTGTTTACCAGATGGTAAAACTAAAATGGCTCGAGGACAGTGGTTCTAATACTTGCTCTGGCTCAGCTTCTTTCATGGGCATCTGCATCCCAGAAGAATAGAAATACAAAAACATCTAATGAGTCTGCATACCTCATCAACATTCATTTGGAGATGCTGAGTTGAACCCCTGCCAAGAAAGATATATGACCTACATAATTGAGGATTTCACATCACCCGCAGAGATCTGGGAGAATTTCAGATTTAAAGTGTTTACTCATGCAGCTGAAAGCTGTAGAACAGAAAATGACAAACTGCTGTACTTCTATTCAAGACATACAGAAGCAGATACGCAGTTCTGGCAACTGTACCTACACTTATCACTGCTTTCACATAATCCTGCAGGTTTAGTTGGGTTGATTTCTACTCAACACAAGGGGTACCAAGTAAAGTCTCTGTGATTTTCTCCATCATTTAAAGTAGGGACTAGCAGCTCTAGCAAGCAGTGCTGCTGAACATCTACAATCGATCTCCTATAAATGCCAAGGAGATAACTGAAGAGCGGGAGCAGTGCGAAAGAATTTTCAAGAGCTAAATGTTTAAAGATGTAAGGACACCCCTATAGCATTTTCTTTCTGAGAGTTGTCTGTGTGAAGGTAGTGAGTATTCTCACCAACAATACAGAAATTTTCCATTTGTTTTATAACCAGTGTCACTGCACTCCATCTTGCAATTGTGTCAACTTCCCAAGGAACAATAACTATGTCACTGACAACAGCCACATCCAGCAGCCTGTCTCCTACTTGTCTTGCAGAGTGAGTGGTCACCTCACTACTGGGAGGTGTTAAAGGTTGGACACTCTACAGCCATCTGTTGCATAGTTGACCTCTTTAAGGTTTGATCTTCAATACAACATTCCCTGGTGGAGCAGTTGGTTGATAAATATGATCTATCCACTATGCTGTGGATCCCAGCACATCAGCAAATGTATTACTCGTGATAGATATTTAGTCAAATAAGGTAGCTTTTTTCCTCCACTACCCTCAGTGCCAGAGAGCAGCAAAAACAGAGCTGCTCCTTAACAGAGTACAGTCCTCAAAGGCTAAAAACCCCCAAAAGGGCTCTGACACTTGGGGTACTTCCGAGTGCTGGGCTCCCAAAGCTCTTGCACAGCCAGCCAACAGCAGTTAAAACACAGCAAAACTGCAAATACAGCAAGAATTACAATAATAGGTGGCTTTGGGACCATGCCATCTTCATCTATAGATGTATTTTAAAGGTATTGGGTGTAGCTATATTTCTGCCTAAGACTGCCTTCAGGACACAACTGAACTCAGCGATAAATTTGTTCAACATCTGTTTGAATGAGAATAAAGAGCTCTGGTTTCATGGGAACATGTAACTAGAAATCAAAAGTGTTCTGGTTATCTTGGGTATCGAAATCTTTGTTTTCTCTGTTTGTTATTAAGTGCCCACTGTACATTCAGTATTATTGTTCTGGTTTTGTAGCCTCTGATTTTATCCTTGAGGAAGAAAATGGTGAAGGAATAGAAAAGTTCAACAGATATATGATATGAAAGACAACTCGGCACAGAATTGTAGCTCTGAATGAAAACACTCCAGGGGTAGCTTGTCCTGTAAAGCTGAATTTGCACACTGTACTCTAACAACCCAGCTGTAAGCAGCACAGTCACAAAGACATTTTTCAGTCTTTTTTGTGACAATGAGTAGCTGGGCTTTGAAACCTATAGAACCTCTGATATGAGTTGGCCTCACCTGCAGAACAGCCTGGGGAAATGTACCTTATACCTCCCTGGAAGCATTCAAGGCCAGGCTGGATGGTGCTTTGAGCAACCTGGTCTAGAAGGAGGTGTCCCTGCCTGTAGAAGGGGAGTTGGAACTACATGATCTTAAAGGCCCCTTCCAACTCAAACCATTCTGTGATTCTATGATATAAGCTTGTGCAGCTCATATCTGTTGTTGAATGTCTGTTCACATTTACTGGACACAGGCACCCCTGAAAGACTCATAAGTCCAGACCATTGCATTGACACCCCTTCTTATAGCATGCCTGATCCTGTACTTTCAAAAAAGGTATTTTTCAAGACCGAGTGTATCATTCTGCAAATATTGTGAGCCCTTTTAAAAAGCAGAAGTGTGATGTCCCAGTGATTCCACTGTGCTTTTAAGGACCACTATTGCTTTATGGAGGCAATTAGGAGCTAGATTCTCATTTAAAGTACATAACACCACTGCAACTCCCATGATTTCAAAGTAGTTTTTCAGCATTTACCTCAGTACCAGCAGAGAGAAAGTTGTACCTTGCACATTTCAGTAGTCTCTTATAAAAGCTGTCTCATTTTGTGTCTTTGCATTAGATCTTACAGATATCAGCTCATAACAAACACTATTGGAAAGGACATCAAGAGCCCATCTCCACCACCAAGACAGACTCAGGTCATTATTCATAGGTGTTTGCCTAATTTACTCTTAAAGAGTGTTCTTGTTGAGGGAGAAGGCTGTCTTCCACATCAGCACGTCCCACAGTTTGTACTATTAGGAAGATTCTCCCTAGAGTTTAAACTATAACTTACTTTTCTACAGTTTAATCACCTACTCCTAATCATGTCATTTTGTCAGCAAACAAATTAATCCCCTCAACTTTTCAAGAGTTTTGGTATAGGTAGACATAGAAACATCCCACAGCCCTGCCTCCAAGGTCTCCAAGAAACTCCAATTCGTTTAACCTCCCCATGTTCTAAACAGTTCTCATTGTCTGCCTCTTGGAATTCAGAAGCCAAACCACTGATTTCCTCTTGCAGACCTAAACAAAATAAGGCCACGGCATTCCCAGTAGCTAAGAAGTGGAAGTTTCTCCCAAGATATACTCTTGTTTATGCACCAGAGTCTGTTGTTTGCCTTTTTCCACTGTATCTTGACGCTGTTGACTCTTGCTGGGCTTGTTTATGCTAGCACGTCCTGTTCCTTGACATCCCTCACAGAGTAATCCGCACTGCATGTACACTGCATGTGATGCAGAGCGAGAGACTCACATTCAGGCCAACTAAATGCATCTTGAATACACATCAGAATATGTTTTGCAACCTGAAAAAAAGGTCATGTTATAATAGCCTGAAGGGTGGTCGTTGCTGCCAGCAGCCCAGAGTCAGTACCAACCTACACAAAGATCTAGTCCCTCTTCCTGTCACCCCATGCCTGTGGCTGCACTGACATCCCAGCTTGGTTTGGGGAGCACAACGTGGCATTGGGCTTTGCAGCTCACATATCTTGTTTTCCATCACCTGTGGGGAAAAGAGCCAGGTACAAACCTCCTGTAAAACAGACCTGCCCCACTAGATACCAGCTGAAAGCTGCTAATGTATTATATTTGAGAGAGTTCTTATACGGGACTTTGCAGTCATTTAGCTTCCTCAAGCTTCGTGTTCACCCAGGCTGATTTTCTTCCCTCCTACACATGATCATCATGCAATGTGAGAGCAGTTTACAGCTCCACACTTCCTTTCCTCCATCTAGATTGTTACTGCCTCCAGTCCTGCTCCCATCATCTTTACACTGAGGGAAGGGATGCACTGCAGCCATTGCAAAGCCCCTGCTTTGCCTCACAGCCTTACTTTTTCAGGGATGCAAGAAATGGTACCCACTTGAGAACTGGGACTAACAGCAGCTGGGCACTGTGAGACCTCAGCCAGTAGTAGTTACATTGTTTGTCATATTGCTATTTACAAGATGAACTTCCCGTACGTCAAGGCCAAAATAAAGGATCAAGCTATTTGAACTTTATTTAAGTCCACACTATGAGGGAGGTGGACATTAGCAGATTGCAGTGGCCTATGTAAAAGAGCAGGAAGGAGGAAGCAGGTGGAGGGAAGTGATTTGCATCAGACAAGGCAAGCAGCTCAAGAAGACAACCAAAATCAAGCCAATCATTTACATTCACAGTATTCTTGACCTCAGATCTTCAACAAATATATATTAAAAATGAATCCAGAGAAAATAACGAATTTTCTTAAGACTGAATCCTATTATTCAATTTTGCTAGGAAATTTAGACCTCGCTGATGCTGCTGAACGCAAAAAGAAAAGAAAAATAGACTGGGAGACTGATAAAAGATGAAGCAGAGGTGGCACAACATTACCCCAATCTTAATTATTGCAAGGGTAAAGGAATAAAGTCACTATAAGTGAAGAAAAATAGTGAAACTAGAGAACAGGGCATAGATGGGTAGATACCAACTGGCTTTATTTTCTGAATATTGTACTGTTAAAGGTCTCATGCTTCTTTAGTATTTTGAGACCATACACTGTGCTTCCCCATGAAGAATTCACACTTTTTTTTTGTTTGTTTGCATCTCCTGTATCCTAACATAAAAAATCTTCAAGACTGTGGTTGGTCTCTTTATTAGAAACATGGTAGATGGGGAAGGATTTCTGAACAAAGTAGCATCCCATTTTAAATGAAGCAAGCAGACTATGAAATAATGGCAAACTTATTCCTCACAAGTGTTTTAATATTATTTAATGTCAAATATAAAATGTGTTCATATTGTTATTATTCTGAGTGTAATTAAAATGTGATTAAAACTAAGTAGGGATAAACAACAGCCCTAAGCTGCCTGTAAACATCTTACCAAGGATAATGATCATGCACAGGAACAAGACATGTTAATCATATTGACTTCCACCTAACATTCAGCAAACTCATTCACCTTTAAATGATGACTGTGGTGATGGTCATTTCTGAAATCAAGCTGCAGATAATAAAAGAAAAATCATATGATACATACTCCTATACTGAACTTAGAATACAATGTACAGAGAGATTGCTGGCTTAATTACTTGCCTACTGAGCTAGAATTGGCTGCTATCTTTTTTCTCCATATGAAACCACAGAACTTTCTCAGTACATCATTTCCACATGTGCGTGTTTTACTATCCCTGTTCCTTGATCCAGCAATTTAAAATACATTCATATGTGAAATAAGTAAATAAATAAACAAACAAGGAAATGTCTATCTTCTTACCTAAAATGTCATTCAGCACGGTTCTCTCACCAATGTGAGCTAGAAGCATCCCCAGGGAAGTCCATAGAGAATCCCTGGTAGGGGGCTGTTATCAATCACATCAAGAGGCTCTTCTTTTTATATCATTTCATTCCTCTTTATTATGGGTACAATTTCTCTTTCCTTGTTCCAGCCATATTAAAACCTTTCTTCCTAAGTGTCTAAAGTCTGGGCTGGTCTCAAGACATGAACATCTCACTGGTGTCAGACTGATGTGTGCTACCACAGCAAAGAGAGCAGGTATTGAGCTCTGAATTACCAGCTGCACTTCCTCTGCAAGTGCTAATAGGTATTTTAAGGCTATCCGTGGCTCAGAAAACAAGAAGTCGACACTTCAGTCCCACCTATGAGTACATCTGCCTGACACTTCCAGGACTCCTCATGTAGGAAAAGAGCATATTCACACCAATATTTACACTAAAGGTTTCTCTACATTCAGCCCAACCCACTCTGGTTGCTTCTACATTTTATCTTGCAGGCTGCACCAAAGCCACCTTTCTAGGAACTTGCCTGAAGATGACATGTCTCTTCTTCTCTGTTTTATTTAGGGGTAATACCAGTGCTGAAACCAAAAATTTTAATTATAATGCTTTGATTTACGCCCAAAGTTGATAGAAGATGTAGTCTTTTTTTGCTTATATGAAAGAAAGAGAGAAAGGGAGAAAGAAAAGGAGAAAGAAGGAAAGAAAGAAGGAAAGAGAGAGAACAATTACTGATAGAACTGAAAATTCAGTTTCCATACCAGTGACTCGGTATTGGAGACCACACGAGCAGGTACCTCCAGTCAGGCCTCAAAATCAGCTTCCAGGTATCTACCATCCTGTAGACTTTAAACCATCTGGAAATGTAACCATATATGGGTTTCTTCTAAAAATGAAATACACTGAATAGCACTATAATAAACTCAGGAGATTCCCCTTTTCTTACATGCTTTCTCAAACAATAAATTAGTTTTATTACATTCTCAGTGATTGTAATAAGAGTGAGGAACTCGAAGATGTACTTCTAGGTGAACTAATCCCTTCACATATCAGATAGGAGATTATGGCAGACAGTAGTGCATAAAAATACATAAAACATGTAAGTTAAAACTACAAAGCAATGCACGTAATCAGCTTGAAAGGAATAGTCTGTATGGATTACATCAAAGACTTAAATTGAAGGCAAATGAAGAAAATAAAACAGGATTCCAAATGCAACCATACATATAATACAAGACAAAAACTAAGTGTAAATTGCTGGTGGGAATATAAACACAAAGGAAGTTTTGTATCTAAATAAGTAAGTTTGTTCTGTTGTACAACTGCTTATTCAAGTGCTTGCTAGGGCCTTATGGAAGCAGAGTTAGGTTTATGGACCCACACACAAATCATTGTGTCAGGGGCAGGGAGAAAGCATGCCCATGCTCCAGGCAGGATCCTGTGTGACAAGTTCCTGTGTGAACTCCCATGTTGTCTCAGATAGGCCTTTGTTAGCCTCCTGTTCCTAGCTCATTTGTACTTACTGCTTTACATCTCCATTATCAGGCTTTGCATTCTCTCAGTTATCCAGCTACAACAGTCAATTTTCACATTTTAGGTTTCCATTGCACTATTTTCAAGCCTACAAGCTATTTTCAGAAACTTAAGTGTTTGAGACCCTTTGATTCTTTTTATTAGTATCCATGCTAAATGCTCTCTGCTGCTATTTAGATCTCTCTACTACTTTTACCATTGCTTTGATATTAAACACAGCTCACACACTTCTTTCCAGCAGACTTCCCCTTACTTGAAAACATGTCTCATATTAACCTGCACTGTCTCTTCTGCAGATTAAACAAAGGCTTCCTTTAACCCCTTCCTCCCATATCTTGTCTGTGAGGACCCTGACCATTCTGGCAGCCTTTTCTCTGTGCAGCCCCCTGTTATTGGTGAGCTGTGCCCAAGCAGGAGCAGCCACTCCGGCTGCAGAAAGCATGGCCTTACAGACAACACTCCTGTTTATACCACCCAGTGTGTTTGCTTCTTGTGCAAGAACTTGGCAAAAGTTGTAAAAAATAAATAGTTTGGCCTATTTTCAGTGGATTGATCTCTTTTCATCCTGGCTCTTTTTCTGCTGAATATCTACCTTGTTAGTCATTCCCTCAGCCTAGATCCGTGCAGCCAACTACCATCTTTCCTGAGTACATAGCTATATTCTTGCCTCTGATTTTAGACCATTTCTGCCTTTTGTCAAAATCAACTTGAATGCTACTCCCTGGAGTGCTGGAGGTCTCTCTGAGGCTGTTGATGCATGCAAATATAATAATGCTGTATGCTAGTTTTTCAAGTCAGACTCTGATAGGCTCCTGTGAAACTTGACTCAATGTGACTTCTCCTTCCAGGGCTTCAAAGGACCTACCAAGCCTGTGTAATTCTTTCTCTACTGCAACTGTCAGGTTTTTTAAAGCTTTCAAAGCCCAGAAGAGCATGATAAACAGGTGCCATATCCATCTGCAGATCCTTGCACCAGAAGGATGCGGGCATTGCTTTATAGAGGATATCAGCAGAAACATGTCCAGTCCAGGAGAGAAACCAGCAGAGGAAGCTTCCAACGAATGGTATGGAAATCTTGCTGCAAAACAGTCTACCCTACACCAAATTTATTCATCTCTCACAGTTCAAAGCTGCCTTAAACTCTGATGCATGAGGTTTTAACTTTTCCTTAACTGACCCTTTCTTCCCCTTACAGGTATATCTTGTCTCTCCCCCCAGCTTGAGTTTGACAGCTAAAACATTTTCACTTGGGAAACCATTCTCCTTACGCGCACTTGTAGCAGAAGTGCAAAATAAGTAAATAAATGAAGCTTCTTTGGGCATGTTTCAAAAAGGAGATGTAGGTGCTCTGACTCACCCTTTTAAGAAGCCTGTCTCCTTCGATCAATCGTTTAGATGGCAGGAAGATTCACCTCCTCAGCCTCTTAAGTGTCACACTTGTGTTCCCCCTCATGACTATCTTCTGTTACTGGAATAACAGCAATATGGTAGTGACAACAATTAAGCTGAAAATGAAAGGTATCAAAGGAAAAAAAAAAAAAAAAGGATAATTTGCAGAGCAAGCAAAGCCTGCAAATAACACTCACCATTTCATAGCATTAGAAAATGCTCATTCCCCACATTCAGCAGTCACTGTCTGCTGCAGTTCTCATTGGCCGTCCTGCAATGGGGAGAAAGGAGGCAGAAAGGGAGCAAGCACACATGGTAGACACTTGGCACTGGAATTCTAGAAAAATATTGTAAAGACAAGTGTTCTATTGAGTGTCAAGGAATATATTTTTAGAAAGCAGAAAAACCATGACAGCATCTTCCACCGTGGGAAGTTCTCTTTTATTAAAGAAACATCAGCATAAGTTATGAGTTAAGGGTAAGAACACACAACTAAAACACATGGTGATAAAGTTAGGCAGAGTATTTTTACTGCTGTATCATCTTCTCATACTGAGCAAAAAACATAAACCCGCAAACCTGCAGCTCTTTAAGCAGTTACACACAAGGGAGGAAAAACCAAGAAGCACGACTGAAACACTCCATATCTTTTATCATCTGCTGCCATCTAGAAATACATTGGTTTGGGGTTTTTGCTGACAGATCTGGGAACTGCTGGGAATACTATAAGTGAGCAAAAAAAAAAAAAAAAAAAAAAAAAAAAAAAAAAAAAAGATGGAACTGATTTTTTTCCAAAGCTAATACAGTAATTCTAATTCAGTGGATTCTTGATCTTTACCATTGAGCTATTTTAAGTTCTATCAAAATAAATTATTATGTCCAAGGCTTTCTTGTATTTCCCCATAACAGGGCATTATTTGAACCACAATATATAGACACCTCTGCAATAAGCTTGTGCAGACACACTAAAGGGCAGGCTCTACTTAAATCACAAGAGGCCTGCAATCTCTCAGGAAGGCACGGGACAACACCAGATACACACAGGCCTAAGAAGCGAGCACAGGAGCACAAGGCCTAGCAGTGCTCACACACACTGTCATATGACAAATCACAGCAAAGGAGAGGTTTACACGTGTATTGCCACTGGCTGAAGTTAATTCAAGTTCCTGCTTTCCAGGCAACCTGTTCAACGCCCACCGCGCTCTGTTGAAGAACCTTTCCATAACCCACACCTGACCCTCCCCTGGTGTGGCTCCATGCCGTTCCCTTGAGTTCTGTAGCCCTCCTTTGGATGCTCTCTGGCAGTTTGATGGCCTTCTCATACTGTGGCACCCAAACCTGCATACAGTGCTCAAGGTAAGGCTACACAGCCACAGAGCAGAGCAGAACAAGCCTTTCCCTCACGTGGTGGCAGCGCTGGGCCTGGTGCACTCCAGTGTATTTCTGGCTGCCCAGGCACACTGCCGACTCAGGTTCAACTTGCAATCAGCCAGAAGCCCCACATCCCTTTCTGCAGGGCTGCTCTCCAGCCTCTCATTGCCCAGTCTGTACATAGAGCGAGGGTTGCACTTCCTCCTGTTGAACTTTATGCAGTTGCTAATTGCCCACCCCTTCAATTTGTTAAGATCTCTCTGCAAGGCCTCTCCAGCCTCCTGGGATTCAGCAGCTCCTCCCAGTCTAGTCTCAGCCACAAACTTACTTAGTGTATCTTTGAGTTCTGCATCTGAGTGAAAACACTGAAGAGAACTGGCTCTAAAATGGAGCCCTGGGGAATCCTACTAGTGACCAGCCACCAGCACAATGCAATCCCATTTACTGTAATCCTCTGAGCCTGACTCCTCAGCCAACTGTTCACCCATCACATTATATTTTGTTCTAGCTGTATGCTGGGCATTTTTTCCAGAAGGATACAATGAGAGACATTAATAAAACTTTTGCTGAAATCCAAAAATATTTCGTTAATTGGCTTCTCCTGGTCAACTAGTCAGCTAATCTTGTCATAAAAGAAAATTAAGTTTGTTGAACAGGGCTTCCCCTCACAAACATATGTTGGCCATGACTAATGACGACATTGTCTTTCAGAATAATCTTCAGAATAGTAATTCCCAGAATAATCTTCTCTGTAATTTTACCAGGCATTGAACTAAGAATGTCAGGCCTGTAATTGCCAGAGTCTTCTGCCTTGCCCTTCTTGAAAACTGGGACACTTGCCAGTTTCCAGTCAACTGAAACTTCTCTAAATTCCCCAAACTGTTGAAAAATTCCTGAGAGAAGTCTCGAGATGATTTCCTGTTGAGTAAAATGTGCTTTTAAAATGTGGTGACTCCTCATCAGAAAACTCCCAGATAACGTTCTCCAAGGTCATGTTTAGCAGCCTGACCATGGAAACCACCATTGCAGCTCCACAAAGCTCTAAAATACCTGTGAGGCAGCCTCTAAGACGTGCCGAGAATGAGCAGCAGTCCACAGAGTACAGAAATGTCATGTCCTACAGGCGACAGTATTGTTCAACAACCAAACACTGAACATATTATTATTAAAATTCATCTTTAATAGAATTTTAAAATAACTATTGCAATCTGTATTTGAAGAAAAATAAATCAGTGACAAGTTTTCAAAATCCTGTAAATCAGTTTAGTACCTTAATATTTGTTCTGTTAATTGAAAAGACATAAACATGCTAGTTCACCTCCATTTACTCGAAACAGATCATAAAAGGATTACTTTTTTTTTATACTGTTTCTGTTTTGATCAAAAGTGAAATTATGTATGATGATCCTAAAATAGATCAAAGTGCATTTCTGACTATGTCTCAAGCAGCCAAGAATTTTAGTTCAAATTGCTTAAGGCTTGACATAGAAAAACAAGAGATGCAATGGCCAGTAGGACAGTTAAAGTTTGCTTCATTACATCTGCATTTATGCCACTTCCCTTGAGCCAGCATTTCTACATTTTTCCTCATATTAATATCCCACCCATTCTAACAATACTAGAATTCAACACAAAAAGTCCATTTACAATATAACACCTTAAAATCTGAGCAAGGCTGATGAAGCTTTTGGATAACACTAAGAAATACATTAACAAAATGCATCATATGAAACTAAAGAGAAATCTTAGCACTGGAGTTCTGGTGACTGAAATATAGCACATATAAAAATGACGCTCCAATGCATTCGATAAGAAAAAGCTACCCATTAGGAAAAATGATCACTGGATTGATCTAACACAGCACAATGTCAGACTTTATTGCATAAAATAGCATTAGTGCAATAATATTTCCAAGTGGCACACAAACGTACAATAAACTGAATAAGAAACAATATTGAAGTAAAATTTATTTTGACATAGGGAAAAGGAGAATCTAATACAAACTCAAAAGGCCTGATCACAAAACTGCTGTTTTATTTTTATCTATAAATTACTAGTGATAAAATTTTTACCTCTAAATTACTGGTGATAAAATTGAAAGTCTCCTGTGTACTTACAGCACTAAACACAAAGACGGTTCACTGAATAAAGATTTGTATTAGGAAAAAAAAAAGACTATAAGAAAAAACATTGACCATTAAGATTAAAAT
The DNA here is from genome assembly GCA_016647715.1 of Pavo muticus. NCBI lineage: Eukaryota > Metazoa > Chordata > Aves > Galliformes > Phasianidae > Pavo > Pavo muticus. The sequence continues at coordinate 2,727,013 of JACDJE010000034.1, read as the reverse complement.
TGAATAATGTTGGTGATTTTGCCCTCTTTGGTTAGTGTTTGAGATATAGAAATGATTCTATTAGGCATCAGTTGCTTTCCACATATATTCTTTCCTAAAATTCTAGATGTATATTTTACAAAACAGAATATCATACAATGTTTGGCTACTTTTTGAAGATCTTGTGTGCTTTTAATTGCACATAGATTGCACACAGTAGTACACTGGAGCCTATATAACAGATAAGTATATACATATGCTTTCAACATAAATCTGCTTGCACCAAGTACTGTCAAAATTCATACCAACCTGAACACATTTGGAGAAATACTGTTAGAACAGTATTTTGAAAACTTACTAAAAACAATTCTAAAATCTTACATCCAGTTTTAAGAAGCGACTTTCAAGCCAAAAGATAGGCAAATAATGTTGGATCCTGGCTCTTCAGTTTCTCCTGCACTAGCGTGGCTAATTTTCTCCTTTATCATGTGCCACTGATGTGCACAAGCCAGCAAGCTCTTGTTTGAGAAGGAAATAGGGCCATGCTGGGAAACAAATCAGGCATTTGAGCAGTCCTGGCATGCAAACTCAAAGTTGCTGTGAACCCGTTATGCAGCACTTGTCACAGGACAAGCGCTTCCTGTTGTGTACAGCAGCATTCAACACAGAAGGCTTCTAGATGACATACACAAGGACATCTGTACAAAAAACCTCACCTGTGGGACTGTGGATGACAGTTATGGAAGAATGCAGAGGAGAGAGATCCTTTAAAATGCATTAAGGTTTTGCTTTAAAGCCAGTCTTAAATAAATGATTATTTTTTGCCGATTTAATACGATGTTAAAGGTTCTGCATAGACTATCTATTGATAACATAAAGCTGAAAATGGCACTGGATGTACCAGAGAGTTCTCAGGCTTCAAAGAACAACCACACAAAAAGTGTTCAGGCAGTGCAACAGGAACACTCCATTACGAAATATCATATCCCGATTGCTTTTAGCACCACTTTTAAAGCTTTTAAAGATCTTGTTCAATGTTTTCCTAAAGACTTTTTGCTAAAAGATTTCCTAGTAACTTCTAACATCAGGAACTGACTGTACAGATCAGAGGAAAAAATACATATACTGAGCATTTATGCACAGGCTCCGACAAAGAGGAAAACATTGAGTAACTGTGCCACATAGTATTGCCTTTCCTCTTTCCCATTCAATGCCAACACACAATACAAAATCCTCTGCAACTTATTCAAGAAAATAGTCACAGTGCAAAGTGACTGAAGGCATCTTTCAAGACAGCAGTGTATGGAAGTTAAGGCCACCTAACATAAACATTTGTTTAAAGTCACGTTATACATGGTGCCTTTAAAGTAGCTTACTACAGAGGCAGATCTGGATGTTTGAAGTGATATACTACAGTACAGAAAACAAATTAAAAAAAAGGATGTTTGTTCACTGAATAACAGTTTCCGTGACACGGTGGGTTATGACTGATTCTTCTTAGTAGGGTGTACAAGGCAGCCAAGAGTCATTTAAAAACATGTGTTGTTTGTCTCAAAAATAAATGCAAGGTAATGCTAATAGAAGTTGCTCTCTTTGAAATTACGCAGAGCAGTTTGAGTCTATTTCTCCAGAGGGTATTCAGGAAGATGCGACTGCATGCAAAATAAAACTATGATTATATTCCTGCTATCTATTGCAGAGGAGTAGGTTATCTCCAGTACATCTCCAGTAAAAAATAAACCTCTTCATCATAACATTAATCAGATATCTCTGTCCCTGTTAGAAGCTCTACATATAGCATAACTGAAAGTATGTGAGCTTTGTGTTCTTGAAGTTATGGTAAAGGAAGGCAAATGAGATGTCAAGGCTACTGTACCCAAAGGCAAAAGATGATCTGCTTTCCTAGTTCATCAGGAATTCAAACCCATAGTGAAACATATCCCAGGTTAGCATGTGAATGTTTTCCATGTCTTACATTTGACACAATTCAATCCTATGAGTAAAGACTTTGAGACACGAAGATACATGACATTTTTCTATCTTGGCTTCAGTTAGCTTCAGATCCCTATAAGCAAGGACATGTCTTACAGATTCTGCATCCTGTTTACTAAGCAGTGCTTTGAATTTCAATACATACATTATCACTTTGAGAGGATCAGAGCAGCACAGGAACTCATGATAAGGCACAAATCAACTACTCAAAGGGCACCAAAGACAAGTGAAAAGCACAAACTGACTACAAAAAAAACAGACCTCAACTCTGCCAGAGAGACAGAACAGAAGCCCAAGTTTGTAAAAATATTTCAAATTCTAAGTCCAAGTAAAGTAAAACAAATAACCACACCCAAACTAGCTTTGTAGTTAAAAAGCTATAACTCATTATTGAAAAGGCACACGGTTCAAGAAATTCTGACCTCTTCCCATGCTACCATGATCTAATTTCCTTTTCTGAACAAAAATACACATAAGCATAAAATACAAAAATATACATTTTAAGCGGTAACAAAATTTGAATAAAAATTAGAAATTGCTCAAGGAAAGTGACTACCATATAATTACATGTGTACATATACACACTCCGTCTCTGAAAGGTATGAAAGAAAGAGGATCAATAGCCTTAAAATTTCTAACTCTATTATAGTCAGCGTAACAATAATTAATTTCATTTCAGTAAGCAAAAATGTTATCGGCTTCCTTGTTAAAAAGAAGTAAGCATTAAATATCAAAGGCAGTATGCAAGAAGGATAAATTGGTTGCCAGACAGTGAAGAGCTTCATTCAGGAAGATGCTCACTTGAGAGGGTTCTCAAATGTACACATTTCCACATCCATATAATTCTCCCGATGCGCAAAGAGAAGGTTTGGGTTTAAATGCCTGCTGCTCCAGGAAGGCTTCATCATCCCTCTTTTCCCTCCCACTCCAGCAAGGCACTTAAACATACAAGGATATGCTTAAACAAATATGTTTAGTGTTTCACTGAACAGAATGCATGTGGAGCCCACAACTCCTAAAAACCTTTCCACCAACAAAAACAGAACTTACACGAACACATGGCACTCAGAGTCAACCAACTGACATGGCACAGAACAGCTGTTGAAGAGTTATGGCACTTATATTGTCAAAAAGACTTGTATATTGTCTACGCAAGACATAAATGATCCCCCAAGAGTGACATTTCTAGAAAACTTCCTGATGCAGGCAAGGATCAAGGCAACCTTCATCCCAGTGGCCGTAAATAGGCCAGGGAACACAAGTATTCTCACAAGGAAAGAGAATTGGGTTTGTTTCTAAATAACCCTGGAAAAACAAAGTCTCAGACTCCTTCTTCGATGATTTACAGTAAAAGACTTGCAGAGTAAAATCCATGAAAACATCCGGAGGCATTATTTTCAAACATGATTAATTACAAATTGGCAAAAAATTCTCCTGGCTTCTCTGTATCATTTAAAATAGACTGATAATTTTCTGGAATGTTCAGCAGTTTGTGAACGCAGTTCTTTTTGGCTCATGGATCAGCTCTGAAGCCAGCTCCTTTTATTTTTCATGTTATTCCCCAAGAGAGCATACAGAGAAGCTCAATACTAATATTAAACATCATGTCTGCAGAACAGAACAACGCAAGCTCTGATACCCAGCTCCCAGTGCTCTGTTTGCCAGGGAAGGAGTCAGCTTTTCAGAAAAGCACCATAAACTAATGTACATTTCTAAAAAATATATGCAAAGATGAAAGCTAGGATGAAAGGAAGCAGGAGTAGGGAGCTAGGCTTGTATTTTCTCGAACTGCTTTCTTGGTAACTCTTCGCTTCTTTAGAAAATAATTTCAGTATGAAACTAACACTTGGAAAGTATTTCCAGCAGACACTTAAAGAAGTTTTCTGGCACAGCCAGAAATTTACCATATGGGCCAGCCCTGCTCTCCTTGAACACAGCAGGAGTTAGGTCACTGTAATCACTGAAGGCGGGCTGGTATCTGAACATAAAATTTTCTTTGGATAATTTATGGAAACATTAGATGTGAAACAGTGTTTTCTCTTACAGCGCCCAACTGCACAGCAAGTTTACATGAAGGACAAACAGCACGCAGAACAAGGAAGCCAAGGAAGAGTGCTGAAGCAGGGTTGGAGAACCAGCTCGGTGGCAAAGGTTGCAATCACTTTCACAGAAGTCACAAGGTGTTATGCTTTGCATTACTTCTGAATTGTAGCTTCTCACTGCTCTTCTCCCTGTTTAGAAAGGATAGTTAATATTAGTTAATGAACTTCTGAGGACTGTCCAACAGCTGGAAATTCAAAGCTTAGTTTTAAAGGAGTTTGACACAGACTGCTAATTCTTCCAGAAATACTTGTAATGAAACTTTTGAAATGCTACATTTTCTAGAGAAGTCCCATCTGCAGAGAATTAAGCCTTTAAACATTAGCTAAGCTACATTCAAGGTGTTTCACGTAATTAAAAAATAAAAATATAGTATCTTACAGCAATGTATCTTGAGAAAGGAAAGGTGTTTACAGGATTAAATTCACGAAGACAGCTCATTTAAAGGAAGCACTATATTCTAACACAGACCTAGCCATACACTGCAAAATACTTCGCAGCGTGGGTATTTAAGCCTCGAAATTAATCTTTGTTCTTTTCACAAAGTATCAAACATTCTCAATATACTCAGGTATATTCTCAGTATACTTAGATGGTAGGCATACAGTCATAGACTCATCTCAAAAGTTAGACCTAATCTGTTCAGAAAGCCTAGTGACATGTTTTAAGGGGAATTTTTCTCCTACCTAGTCAGGAACCTCTGTGATAAAGGAATTCTGATGCTTTACCAGGCACATTACAGGCTCTGTTATTTAAGATCAAAGTTTCTCATAACTGAAGCTTATTTTCACTATTATGTCTGGGAGCTTCAGCTTCCTGAACTTGGGACTGCCTATCTCACCTAGCTCTATATTTTGTCCTCCAGTTTTCTGAAGAGTTGCTACGCTGCCAAATGAACTAGAAGCTTGGAAGGCTGTATTCATTTCAAAAATATCAATGCGTGCTAATTGCTTGCAGAACAAGCTTTTGCAAAGTTTCTTTCCCTTAATGGGTTTTGTGGTTTGAAGGATTTCATTCCAACAAGGGACGCTGCGATCATTTTTTTTCTACATGCAATGATATTCAATTTCAAGCATCAGAGATTAAAAATATAAAAATAAAAGACATCTTTATGGAGCCTAACATTTACCTAACAGTAACACTCAGCTGGCTCTGACCAAAGTCAGGTGAAAGAACAGCCCTGTCATTTGAATGTGCTAAGTTGCGGTATGTATTAACCCTGGAGAAGCGTCTTGCTAGCACCACTGTATAGCACCCTAGCTAGTTCTCACACCTATGCTAGTTGTAATACCTACGACATAACCATACCTTTTTTGTTAAATGCCAGAGCATAAATGCTTTATAGACATCTCAGCTCTGAATATGAAGTAATCAAATCAGATATGACTGTAAGCATCACATAAAATATACTCATGCAGCTTGGTTCACCAACTATGAGAGTGATGGAAAATAATAGAATAAAATAAAAGCACACTCCTGAATTAAATAGGATGGAATTCCCTCAGAAGAAATCATTTTCATGGCATATGCATACATGCTGACTAAAAATACATCTATGCTACATAGCAATAGAAGTGGAATCTCACAAAATAATATTTGAAGCAATATTTTTCTTAGAGTTAAAGCCTTCTATTGCAGCACTGATTACGTTACATAAATTTTAGTCCTTAAGGGTGTTCATTCTTATCTTTAAATGAATATTTATTTATTCTTTGAGAATTGGTAAATTCTAAATATATTTAAACCGAATAACAGTATTTACACCTATGCATTTATATGTGACTTTTTATACACATATTCATTAGCCTATCTAACAGATTAGGACCTAAAAGATTAGGTCCACAGTTTTCCTTCCAGAAATGAAAGCATGTGGAAATTTGTTTCAGCCACAGATTCTAGGTGTTATAAGTTTGTCTCAAATAAAAATTGCTCCAACTTGCTAAGTCACTATGACTCAAAACATGCTCTGGTTTTGGATAGTTCAGGTACATTTGTTGATTCTCTATTTTAACTTAAACTTTTGTGGTTGAGTAAATTTCTCAGCCTAAGTGGAATAAATGTGATTTTTATCCAGCTAAAGGAGTACACATCATAGAGTATTCGGTTGTCTTTTGTCTTATGCTAAAACAAATCAAAATGAAGAAGACTGTCAATACAACTTTTTTATGCCTTATCTCAAACCAAGTCCGAATCCTTAATAATATTTCAGCTGTCTACTATAAAGAAAACCTTTCTAAGATCTCCTCCAACAGCCTGTAATCTTTCTTTCCTTCTTGCTTTGGTCAAGAGGTTTGTACATTCCTGCTTTTCTCTAAAACACACTCTATTAAAATATAAAAATAAATTAAAAATCCCTTTGAAATTGTTTTTCCCATGTACATCTTTTTTACATAACTATACAAATCAAAACACTGGCTTTTTCTGCAGTGTAGGACTCTTTGATTAAACAAGAAACAGATGGAAAAACTACTTGAAAGACAATCATTAGCTTGGTAAGTAAACCACAGTGAAGTTCCTTTTGGGGAATACATTGGGCCATACTGAAAACAATTTATACCAGCTGACAAGTTATAAGAATTCACACCTTCTATCAAACCAATCCATTAGGACAGCAAAAATGTTTACAAGAAAACACAACTATTTGTTAGAAAATAGGTTGCAGTTCGATGAAAAAAATGTAAATTTCAGTCAATTTTGCTTTTTCTTCGCTGAAATTTGTCCTGTTCCCATGAAAAGAAACTTCCTTTTTAGCTTCTAAACAACCAAGATCCTTTTGGAATGAATGACACTTACTGGGTTCATAGTAATCCACTACAGTCACAGAAGCATCTTGAATATTTGCCACTTTGAAGTCTCTCACAGTTGGAATATCCATGCAAAACTGTGTTGCATTTAGCTAGAAAAACAGAAGAAAAACATCCTGAGAACCATGATGATGGTGATTCATGGAGAAAATAAGGACTTCTATCTCACTGGAAGTCCACTTTATTTATAAATGCTTGGAGTCAAGATGTATGTAAAACTGCTTATTTAACTTGTTATTTTGGCCAAAACACAGACCTGTTAAAAAGTCTGCTTTTATGATTTTGCAAGAGGTGCAGTCTAGAAACCCTTTACAAATATAATGGAATTGTATCTATCCCATCAATTGCCTTTTAAAAATTGGAACAATTCATTCAATGTGAACACCTGCTGTTGAAAAATACAGTCATATGGACTTTCTGAATTTAAGTCAAGTCAAGATTAGGATCATTCTGAAAGCATTCCTCTGTTATTTGCAACTTACAGTGTCTAAGTATAGGTTGACTTTTCCATTTTCCTTTTCCATCTTCTTAACAGTATTGTCAAATGGAATGAAATCTGGTGACACGGAGAAACCACTGAGTAAGCCAATTTCCATGAGGACCATACCACTACTGGGAGATGTATCAGACCCCAAGTACCTTTACAAAATACAAACAAGAAACTTTTAGTAGAAATACAACAGTAAATTCTCTAAATAAATACTTGAATCGTTTTAGCTCAAGTACAGAAGAAATAATACTCAAGAATACTAAGAAACAAATGGAACAAAATGCCAACAGAAAAATTTCTAACAGTACAGAGATAATCTTGTTTTTTTTTTCTATTTTTCTGCCTAGTTTCAACCACATATGAAAAATAAGGTTTAGCATTGACAGAACTACAGTATATAAATCACAGAATCACCAAGGTTGGAAAGGACCTACAAGATCATCCAGTCCAACCATCCACCTATCACCAGTAGTTGATAGGTGGATGGTTGGATCATGAGAGACTACGCTGACACCACTAGGAGCTTTTCACTGGTATCTTAAAGTGTAGGTTTATCACAAATATGAAGGAAATATTGCAATTAAACACATGTATCAAAGGAGGTAACCACTGTAGGAACTCTTGAACTGAAACATTCATGCTTCCACTTACAGATGCATTGTCTTGCTTTTATTCATTTTTGGAGGGTGAAATAAAGGATTTTTTATAGGTTGGTGGTTCCATTAACAAAATCATAATCACATTGTTTCTCAAAGATTCAGATTTAAAATGCATATCCATGTTATTCATTCAGTTTTGGAAAAAGAAAATTTAATAAGTTGAGTTCCTTCATTTTTCCTAAACAATGCTTCTTATTATATTTTCTTCCAACCTGAACTTAAAAGCAAGCCTTATTTATATACCATGATGCACAACAGAACTATCAAAATATATTTATGGTGCCCTGTGTAACAAGTGACACTAAAGTGACCTGCAAAAGATTGTATTTTTTTAAATTAAGTAGGTGGTAGAAGAATTCCCCCTCCTCCCTTAGCATGTAAGGTAAATGACTTTTGTTATACTAGAATAGAAGCATCTCCAACCCTCATTTTCAAGGCTTGACATTAGTTTAAAGTAATTGAAGAAAACTATTTCTTTGTAGATTTGGATGGTTTAAAAAAAGGGAAGACTTGCATTCAAAGCAATGCTGTTAAGCCTGGCAGCAGGGCTGATTGAACACAGATATGACTGTGAAAGAAATAAAGCACAACTGCTGACTTCAGTTGGCTCATGAGATTAGAAACAAATGAAACCATCTGTTGGATGACGGGTTGCACCAAAGTAACTGCTATTGAAAACAAATAACTGAATTGGAGCTGCATGTAATTATTTCTGCTTAATTACCAATGAGAGGAAACAAAAATACCCAACCTGTTGAGGTATCTTGGAGTGCCACCAAAATACCAACAAGTAAATAACCAGCATGTTATTGCCAAGAAGTAAGATACACCCTAGAAGTTATGAAGTTCTAGCTCTCTAAAAAATACTAGAGACACAGCTTTGAGGATGGCTCCCAGTATTACCTCTTGAACTCAGTGGTATTATTAAAGAAAAAGAAAAAAAAAATACCATGAGAAGAAAAGAATGACCAGTGAGAGAAATTAAAAACTACTTGAAACTTGTAATTCAGAAGAACTGAGATTATTTTGTGTTGAAAGGTGCAAAGAGGAGAAAAGACCACCAGTTAGTGTAGTAGAAAGCAGAAAGAACAGAGTAGAACCATCAACGATCAGTGTTGCATGTCTGAAAATACTGTGTAGATGACAAGACAGACTGGAGAAGAAAACAGTAACCCTGCATATGTGCCTCCCAGACAGAGAGCAAGCTCCCCTAACCACAAATGAGACATCATCTGATCCAGTGTCAGAAGTGACACTCAGCTGAGATGACCATGGCCAATCACTATGAAGCTGGTTTAGACAAGGTAGAATAGTCTGCAGGTTAGAGTGAAAAAACCACAGCCAAGCTGCAGCCTCCATTACCTGACTGCATACCCATAGCTAGGTCAATCAGTTGAGATTGCAGCAGTGTTTATATTTACCTGCTTTGGTTTCTCTACCAAAAAGCCATGTCACATTGTAAAGACAGTAAACGGACCAGCTGTAAACTAATTCAGGAATTAATATAAGTAATGTGTATACTCTGTACAATACATGAGCTTGGGAGGGAAGAAGATGACTAGAGAATCAATGACAAGCAACCAGAGATCAAGTCTCAACTTAAATAATAGAAACTGAAAATATACTGTTCCACTTTTCATGACAGAGCTGATGGGTCTTAACATTCCAAGTATTTTCTTGAAGTAATTTTGTCATTAGATATTCCCATATCCTTTTAACACTTTGCAATTAAAACATCAGCCTAGAACCTTCCCAGAGAGATGGATCCCTTCCTGTCTATATTCCTGAGTCAAATCACTGATCTAGAAGCTAGAAAATCAGGATGCTCAGCCAAAGTTTATCCCAGAGCCATTATGTAAGCCCTTTACATGTCAGGAGTTGGTGCTAGACTTTAAAAAGCTGTTGACACTTCACAGAAAACTTTAAATGAGAAAAAGCTCACTCTGTTTCAAGAGTTCTTGTGTATTATAGTGTCCCTGCTCACTATCTGCATCACTGAATTGGTTACCGGAAACACACGAAAACAGGGATCTGGCTTTGTGCCTGCTGGATATCTCCCAAATTAAATCAGTCCTCTCCACACTGACATCATATTCACTATAGCTGATAATTTGTATGATGGTGTCACCTAGAGGCCTCATCTTCAGTGACAGCTACCCTGTGCAGAGCACAAAAATATTCTAGCTATAATGAGTTCACAATTTAAATAAATAATAAAAAGAGGATATAAAGGAAAGGAATGCAAGACTGAACATGGTGGATTTGCATGGTACTTTGCAAATATCGCATCTACAAGGAACTCATTACAATATCCCAAGAAGTAAACAGGATTTCAAGAAGTAGTACTGATAAAGAGCAGATGAGATGAGATCCTTAAATACAAAGAGAGCAGTTATGTCAACATGCTTGTAGATAATGAGAGAAGACAAAAAAATGTAAATCCACATATAAAGCGAGACACTGAAGGTTTTTTGTGAAATACTCAGTGCTTTTTAACCACAATAAGACAGGACTACTAAGGAAACTACATGAGAACATTTTCATATGTTTGGTTTAGATATGTGTATATACAACTTCACAGCAAAGAAAGATGAGGCAACAAAGCAGTTAAAGAAATAACCTGTTTTAATGACATAGAAATATGTAATGACTACCTGTTTTCAGCTCTATCACTTGCTACCAATGTAACATCTAGTGGCTGTTTTGTAGTGCCTTGAGATGATACTTCAGCAATCTCTGCTCAGTTCTTAGTAGATGTTTACTGAGCAAGAAACATCATCACAGATGTCCCCACCTCCACCTCCCTCCCTTATTTAGTAGAAAGAGTAAAATTAGCTTGAACACAAAACTCATAACCTCTTTCAACTCTAGAATGTTGCTTACGTTATACTATATTACTAGAATCACAAAAGTACAGTACATGGGTAAATGAAAGACGACAAAAATACTTGCAAAGACAAAATTCAGTTGAACTTATTACATAAAGTTTATTAACAGAGTTGAACAAAGAATGATTACTTCTATTTCATGATGTTTTCAGCACTTCAGAGACTTGCTTTCCTTTTTACAAAAAGGAGGTACCTACTTCTAGTTCTAAAGCAAAGCATTCTGTTCACGAAAGATGAAAGTTATGGCACAGTTCTCATAGTCTGGTACTAGAATGTGGAAGATATAGGTTCAGTGTTCAAGTCTATCCATAGTTTTCCATATACCTAAGAAGTATTTGCACCAAAGAAGCTTTCGAGCTTTTACTTGTATTTCACACAAACTCTTTCATATTACTCTGACATTTAGGGAAGCATGATCACAGAATCACAGAATCTTAGGGGTTGGAAGGGACCTCTAGAGATCATCGAGTCCAACCCCCCTGCCAAAGCAGGTTCCCTACACCAGGTCGCACAGGTGGGCGTCCAGGCGGGTCTTGAATATCTCCAGAGAAGGAGACTCCACAACCCCCCTGGGCAGCCTGTTCCAGTGCTCCGTCACCCTCACCGTAAAAATGATGTTTGTGCATGCCAGTAAAAAAGCACGTATGATCAGACCAGCGACTATTCTGCACAAGGGATCTATTCAGACCCATCAAACTCTCACTGTATTTACTGACTTAGGAATTGTTTCTTAGTTTAACTCTGTCATTTCAGTGAAGTAATTATTCTGCTCTCTCCTTAACCGTATGTTTATTTCCCATACACTAGTAAATTCATACCAACAAAAGGAAAATTCACCTCATTTTAAGTAACATGACATGCTCTGACAGAATTACCTACCTTGTGCACACATTCAAGGTCAAATGGTTCCTATCATCTTTGTCATCCTTTACATCGACATTCAAGTCAAAAGCTTTTTGTTTTTGGACAGATCTGAGCCTTCGATCAGTGTGTTTTGTGTTGTAAATAACATTGAGCTGCAGATTGCAAATAGAGACGTTAGAGGACACATACTAAGCAAATCTACAGTAGAACAGTAGCAGTAGAACTCCAGAGGCATGATCACATGAGACAGGATACGTGTACCTGTACTTGTACCTGACATTTGTATATGTGAGATTCCTAGGAAGTTTCTGAAAGATGTTTTCTGAACATTTTTTAATGCAGCCCAACCAATTCAAGTATAAGGCAAACACAAGGAAACTCTAGGATAATGAATAACTTTCTTCCTAGTTGCTCTCTGCTGGTTTATAATGTTTGCTTCTACTTCCTGACAGTATGAAATGGGATGAATGAAGGCAAACTTCAGAGACTGACACCCACTGGGTTAAAAAAGGCTGGAAATGAACAAGCAAGCACTTGCACAGAATTTGTCTTCAATCTCCATGTCACAGCATTTGTACTCTCAAACCAGATGAGGAACAGCGTATTACTCCACTCTCAAAATAATACAGTCTTTATGCACTAAGTAGTTTCATCACCTGTTTCATCTCTGCAAAGACAAAGCTACAGTCCTCTATCTGCCTTAAGGACAGAGCAGAGCTCTCACCCATTCTACTCAGCAGCTGCCAAACTCTGCTAAGGGAGCCAAGTAAGAGCCAAGACAGGATATCCAACAGAGGACCATAACATTAATAAAAAGTAGGCTTATCTATTAAGCACAATTTAAAGAAATTCCAATTCTTTCAGTGTAGATATGTATAAGATGCTTGAAACAATAGTAGAAGACTAGTAAAATCAGAAGCCCTTAAAGGAGGTATGAATAACTGGGGGATAGCTGATTATCTCAACATTCTATAAAATTAACAACGCCAACAGCCAAAGCAGAAACATGAAGTTGAAACTGAGGAACCAACAGAAAACTTTCAGTGTTATCAGCTATGACAGAATGTCACGCATTAAAAAAAAAAAAAAGAACAAAGAATAGTTAACATTTATGTGACAACTGCGATTTTCAACAACGACAGTTGTTCACAGAGTTTTCATATACCAATTAATAATCACCATCCGTACCCCAGTCATCAAGATAAAACAGATGGCAGGGCATGGGGGAACCTTGTGTGTTTTTTTGTACAAAAATATTAAGAGTGACTCAAATAATTCCCCTTGCAAGGCCCTTTTACAAACTTTGCTCAGCTAAAGAAAAGGGAATGAAGAGGCTTCTGGAAAATTATAGTCCCTTTAGAACATTTTCTGGCAGCAAAAAAAACGTCAGTCCAAATTTAAAGGTATGATGAGGGTTGTCCAAGTTACATGACAGCAAGTCAGTGCAAATTGATGAGTTTTTAATTTCTCATCTTTGCTTTTGTTGCTACATCTCTCCTTAATATGAAAGTTATGCTCTTTCAATCTGCACATATATAATTCCTGTCACCCTGCCCATCATTCCTCAATTTATCATGCTGTATGAGCATAGAGACAGCTCTGTACGAGCACTCAGAACAGTGGTGAAACAGTAAAGATTTAGCTATGCAACTTTTCTGCAAAGGCAGCAGTACTAAGGATAAAGCCAGCCTAGAAGCTTGCCAGTTAAAAACATGCAGAAAATTTGGTAAGACAAGCTGGCAGCACCACTATGATCAATCATCACAGAAACAAAGCTGTTTTAACTTCTGCCATGAAAAGTTAATGAATGGGAATTTACTGCCAAAGCAGGATGTCTGAAACAACATACCGAACAGGTCAATCAGCTTGCTTTTTCATGAAGTTACTGCTGCTACATTTCAACTTTCTTTTCCTGACTTCTCACAACAATGAAGGGAAAATGTTTTTCACAACAGATCTTAATTAAAGCCTCCTTCTTTATATGCTGTTATTTTGGGAATAGAAGGCTCTTATTCAGCAACCAGATTAAGTCAACAAAACAAGCAACTGCATTTCATCTTAACCCTTTTAAAAAAGGGCTGACAAAGCTAAAGGCAGAACTGATCCACTCACACTGCAACCAGTTCTGGTGAGAGGCCCAAGAAACAAATTTTTAAAGCTAATCTGCTTGACAGAGGAGCTTCTAATAGTATGTGATCCAACAAACAGCATTAGGTTTCAAAAAATCTGAATTGTTTATATTACCTTAATGAATGTCTCTTTCCCTTTCCTTTTTGTTCTTCAAATAGCAGCATCAACGTACTTTACTGAGATTATTAATTCAATGAAATTGTCTCCAATTATTTTCCTATCCCTTTTTGACTGACTAGTTCTTTGCATATCTTTTTTGGTACTCTCACACTAAATTACTCTTAGTCCTTTGCCTAGGATTAGTAAAAATATGGTGAGTGGAAGAAACAGTCAGTGCTTTTCAGTAATGAGCAGCAGGTGATTCTCAGTTTTCTTATTCCCTTCCTCTACCAGAAATATAACTTATGTCCTCCTCTGCCATATGAGAACTGCTGGTTTAGCCACCATAGGCATAAGTCCAGGTTCTTTCTAAAAGAAAGGAGAAGAAAGGAGAGCAATGCTTGCTACTAGTTCCTGCCAGAGTGAAGAATGAGAGGGAAGATTCTCTCCACAGTGTTTTCTATATACAACCAGGAGATAAGGAGATCTTGCTCACTTTGCCCATATCTATCTTCCTTAAGCCTGCCAGCTTTGCCATTGTTGCTAGTCCTGAATCCCAGAAGGCATGGGACATGCCACTTTTTTGAGGCATCTGCCAAGTTCGGTTCACAGTGGTTCCCAGTAGTGAAGAGATGTTTCTTTCAAGACTTTCAGCAGACCTTTTAGTGAAGATCGCTTTGTTGACTCCTTTCTCTATGGGGACACCTTTGCATATACTCTAGGCCTACAATCATCCTCTTCCCTGCAGAGTAAATGTCTTAGGACATCTATAGTGTATCTAGACAAAAAGAAGGGATGAGCTAGGAGACATTTTTGACAGCAGGATCACAAAACTACAAGTGTCTGCTTTTGCAGTTACACTACTCAAAAGATCTGTTTTTATAAGATTCCTGCAGGGTCAAGAGTGAAGGCACTGCCAAACCATACACACAGACAGTGAGGTTTCACCAAAAAGCACTTTTTTTTTTTCCCCTAAGAATCCATTTTATTGGGAAAGCAGCCTTTTCCATTAATGGACTGAACCTTGTCTTTGGTGATATTTAAATGAATTACTGTTTTGACATGCTACATTTGGCCAGAAAATCAAATCCCATAACACTGAATCTCACCACTGTAGTTTGGCAGACCAGAGACAATGAAACCCAGCTGAAGAAATGTGATCACAATGTCATATGCTATCTGATTTATTAAATGAGACCCAGATCTAGTTTGTGTCTGGGAAAAAGAGAAATCTAATTCAAATGGCATTAATGCACTTTGTTTTAGAATACCAGACCTGCCAAAGGAAGCAGAAGAACTGGTCCCAGCTAAGAAAAGTTATTGGAGGAACTACTCCAGCATGCAAAGTACAATATTTTGAACTTCAGACTCCAACCTGCAAGGAAAAAAGGCAACAGCACAGTGGCCTCAGTGAAGTAGGTAACCTGGTGCTGGTTCCTGAATACCAGGCATTTGGGAGCATACAACAAATCAGAAGCTCATACCATGGTGCAATACTTCCCTAAGAAGCCTTCTAAGCACAGGGTTAATTACGAGTTATCCTGGGTAGAAGAGCTCTGTTAGGTCTTTACCGGATGTGAAGGTACTGATGCATAATTTGCTTCCTGACAAAATCTGAATTTGAGCCTAATGCTTCCACAAAAGGTGTTTATTTGGTGGTTGGACTAAATGATCTTAAAGGTGTTGTCTAACCTTAATGATTCTGATTCTATGATTTCAACAAATCAGCGTCTTCAGGCAAGAAACAATTCATTGAAAAGTTTCTGATCAGCTCTTCTGACAAACTAAATATTTCTTAACCATCATTAAGGTTAACTAAACCTAACTGTTCTGGAGCCTCACCCAATTACATTCCACACATATTCACACCTTTGAAATTGCTGGTGTGTTAATGGAGTCCTGCTGAGATATTAATTCCATAGGAATGAATACTCAGGCCTGCAGGTCTGAACCTAAATTACCCTCTGAAGCTTTTGAACTCTGCTGAAATCATTTTCACTTCTGGGAATTAATAAACGTGAGTACTGATTTCTAGCACTGTGGGCTTTGCAGAACAGTGCTGCATGAGCAGTATTTGCAGCGGTCATTAAGGTTTCTTTATGAAGGTATTTTATCCAAAAGCATATTTAACAATATGTTAAATATTGTCAGCATGCTTTTGGTGGATTGGAAGGAACTAGAGATGGAAACTGACCAAAACTTTGGGACTATTAAGGGTGACATACATTTGGTTTTCCCAAGTATGAATACCAAGAGTCCAGTAAGAACTCTGCCCATTTTGTGGTAGACTCTACAACTGTGAATTAATCTATATACTTTTATAGAATGATTCTCTCCTGCTTAACAGAGACTAATATTTCTGTATTATTCATAGTTTATCAAAGGTCTTCTCTTTTGCTCATGTGGACCACCACAGGTCAGACAGCGGGAAAAGGAGATCCAGTAGTGGTCATATAAAGTCAGATCCAATACTGCCGCCTTCTCATAAAATATTTCTCATTAGGATAGGGAAAATTTTGAAGGCATAATTTCATTGGAATTTAATTTTTAATATGTGGAAAGAGCAAGGAGCTGAAATGCATAAGACTGCTTACAGTTCACTAATTTAAAGTACAATATGTGCTGACCCTAGCTTACTTTTTAAAATATAAATAAACATGTTTGAAGTTATACCACTGAAACAGCCTCCTGCAGAACTGGAAGAGAGAGGATCATTATACCGCCTTCCTCTCTTTGTCACGTCCTCAATCTGGTTGATACTAAGGAAATAATGTTGGCAGTATGCAAGACTGTTTGATTCTGTCTTTTATGCTATTTTAGAACAGCATAAAAATTGCTGGAAAACCTGGCCATAATACTTTTAAAAAATTTTTCTTTTATTTTTCTTTGCATTAGCTTTTCTGCTATTATTGTATTCCACTTCAATAAAAGAAAAGAAAAAACAGTGCTCTAATAGCTACTAATGTACTCATGCTGTCTGCAGATCTGCGCCTTCCATGGTTTATTATAGATGCCTGATGAGCTACCTATGCCTGGTTCCCATACTTTTTTAACTGTGACCTTTGGGACTGCCAGTGTACCACTGCAGCCCTTTGTCTTGCAAACTGACACTGCAATTCTGCAGAAGGATGGGATCACTTTGATATGACTCTGATCCATGAAGTGCCCCAAAACTGTCAATCCTCCAACGTTATTCAAAGGGACTTGCCATCCAACATACACAATCAAGCTAATATGCATGTTCACACAACTTTGGTTCACAGCATTTTTCAAGTAGTAAAGTACCTTGGCATTGGTTTAGGATATTTCAGAAGGTTGTTCTTATTGACATGTTTTATAAAGCTTCCAATACACCTTCTTTTTAGAAAGCATATCCTTAGAAAACATAACCATGTTGCATACCTGAAAGACAGCAAACCCTCTTCCCTCTGCTGAAACTGTAACTGTCATCGGTTGCACAGGGGGAATCTGAAAGAAGGACAGATGGCCAAAACAGTATTTTCAGAATGCTTTCAGGAACCAGACTTTACAAAAGCATTTCTCACTTTCTACAGTACCTCCTTGGTTTGAAGCAGAAAACGGTTTTGAGTGTCAATTGAAAATATTTCTGGAGTTTCCAAAGAAGTTGCAGTAACTGTTATATCCATTTCTGTTTTGTGTGCGCTGGTAAGAGCTGCAAATAGGCTCAAGGCTTGCAGAGCCACTACAGTGTCCTGTTGAAAGAAATAAATGTTTCTGTGTTAAACAGAACTCTGCATAATAAACTACGTGCGTATAGGCCATGCCTGCGAGATCTCACAGTCTCTGTACTGTCCCTTTTGTTGATTATACTATGGTCTTCATACACCTGCATCCACATCTCCATTGGGATTCCACTGGTGTGAAGGATCCCGGAGCAAAAGAGACACAAAAACACAGGGGTACCATTTAGAAACCATGACACATGATAGTGAGTGAGGTGAAAGAAGTTTTGTGCAAGCTATGTGGAGGACTTGACACGCTGGTATTTACAACAGTCAGAATGACAAACAGTGCACACAGTGAGGAGAAAACCAATGAAGAAAGTAATGATTCTGCTACTTTGTAGACTTTTATAGTGACTAAGCACTAAATATCTAGCACTTCAGAGCAATTTTTCAGGGATCCTTGATGACTGAAGCAAAAGCTATAGGTCTGAAACCACTCCTTAATTATTAGAAACAGCTAAGCTTCCCATGCTACATCCTTGCCCAAGATGACCTACCTCTCTGATTTCTTAAAATCCAGAAACATCACATGATTATCAACAGTTGCTTGCACATTGAACCACTATGGCTATGATCTTAACTCCAGTGTTTAACACAGTATGACAGAAGAGATACAACTAATGGGCTACAAGAACTAACAGTTTGAAGTGAAAGACTTTTTCAGTAGAAGGCCAATATTTAGCCTAAAAGAATGTCTTATACTCACAAATGATTACTCCCTTGCAGAAGACAATGACAGAACATCTGAGCAAGTCTGTCCTTACTCAGACCACTCATATGTTGATTCCTGCTGAAGATATATGTCTTCCAAGCTCAAACTTACAAAACTTTTTCATATTGGAGTGAATGAAATTACAGCAGTCTATCAGATCTATGTATCTAATCTATCTAAAAGGCCTAAGGAGCTAGAAGATCTTGTTGGATAATCCAATCTTAAACATCTGAAAGTAGAAAGATACATGTCCTCACCTAAGCATAAACCAAGGAATACCTTGACATGCCTTTTCCAAGTCTTTACAGTTACATTTGTCACATTTACATTTGTAGTCATTAGTTTAGTCAGAATTCAAGATGCCTAGAAATGCTGTCTATCATTGTTGAAGGTGACTTAAGAGCTCTACCAAACCTAAGGCTCAAATAACTTGTCATAATTACAGGTAAAAAAAACAAGAGGACAAAGAACCAGCTCTTGAGAAGATAAATGTGCCCCTTTTAACACTCTAAAGCAGAAAGCATATACAACGGTTTTTATCAGGAAACATTCACAGCTGATACACGAAAGTATATGGTAGAGTATGACAATGCTACACCAAATATGCAACCTAAAAAGTTAGGAAATATGGTCTCAGGCCAGACACATAGGACCCATTTTGATGGCTCAACAACAAAGGCTTTACACAATTGCTACACATCTCTACCATTTAAATATGCATTCAGATAGACTTTATTTGTTGTATGAACTGTATTCCTGTATATACAAAATACACACAAAATACATAGGTTGCTCCAAAAGTAATGCCTCCTATTTATTTATATGGAAACTACAACAGAGATAAAGAGCACAATGACACTATTTGATAGAAAAACTTCTCATCTACAAAACACTGTTTTGTAGCCAATTTGCACAAATGAGCTGATTAAGACAATCTTCATTTATGTTGTGACAGCTGTGCACGGCCATCTGGAATGTGGCTTGTCTTTCACATCACTTTTGCCACTGATGAAACACACCACCCACTGCCTCACTGTGCTCACATCCACTGTTTGGTCCCCTAAAAGTTCAGCAAGTGTTGATGAATGTCAGTGGGTGTCATTTTTTCCACATGGAGGAATTCAGTGACACACCTTTGCTTCCTCCACACTTCCATGTCAGACAGCATTTTGTCAGACTGCTCTTCTGCTGCCATATGTCACATGGCAACAAAACATAATGGAATACTGTGGGAAAGGCTCAACATTTTCTGCCATACCATTGACATCTACCTCTGATGTCATGGGTCAACATAATAAAATAAGAGACATTACTTTTGGAGCAGCCCTTATATTAAGTTTCTAATGTGATAAGCTCATGCAAGAAAACTCTCCAAGTGTTTGTTTTAAAATTATCTTAGATACTTAAAAAAGTGTGGAATCATTTCCATAAATTAATAAAAGGCATCCACAGAGATATTTGGAGTAATTTTGAAATCAAAATACTTCAGATTACAGAAACACAAAAGGATTAAATTCATCTCTTAATTTCATCCTCAGGGGTAAATTATACACTACTTCAATTTCAAATTTTCAAGTAAAAATTGTTTCTAAGAGCAAGGAGAAAATCTTTTTCAACAATTTAGTATTTCAATTAGTCTCTTCAAATAACAAGCATCAATTAACTTGTTAGGAAAGTACTAGAACCAGGCTGGTTCCCAAGAATTACATTTTATTTAACAGAACTATTTTCTCTCATATTAATAACAACATATGAAAATAAAGAAGAATAGTCTGTATAGAATAGTACCGAGCAGTACAGAGATATGCGACATTTTATTGTGACCAGCATTTGTACTTAATTTAAAAGAAAATTTAAAGTAACACAATCCAGAGAAATATTTAAGTTTTCTGGATGCTAGCACAGCTTACAAGATGTGGCTTCAATAACATGGAAACCTCCTGGAGATAATGAAATCTTCCAAATTTCACGGTCCATCAAAATTCTGTTGCCAATAGAGGCACTAAGATAGGTTGTTCCTCCAAAACCCTTTCTTATCTTAGCTAACAGCCTTTCAGAAATTTGAGGGCCCACATATGGAAAGAATAGAAAGATGTTTCTCTCCTTGGAAGCCACATAAGCACAGATATTTATCATACTTGCTTGGAAAATCCAATTAAGTACTTTTCCATGGGCATCTTTCTTCTTAGCATCTTTTGGTTTTTGTGTTTTAAATAATTAAGGTGACTCTCTACTTTTGTTTTTTATTAAAGATTAATAACATTGGTAGTCTATGTTTAAGATGCCAATCCTGCAAAGAATGCAAGCATGCACACAACCAAGGCTGATACAGCAAAATAAAACTCAGCAATCACTATTTAAAAACAAATGTTTGGGCTTTTTTTTTGGAAGATAATAGTGCTCATTCTGAAAGTACAACAAAGCCTCTTGAGATATTACCTGTGTAGATGAAAATCCTCCAAGATGATTTCTTTGCTGACTTAACCATTTCATAATAGGTATCCCTTCCTCCAACCTGTCCTGATGAAAGTGTGAGAGCAGAGCATATGCTGCAAGTTCAATATCAATGGACCGTGGCTGCCAGGAATCAGAAATTTCAGAAGCAGGTGTTATCCAGAAACGAAATTCTCCTGAAAAAATAAACCGAAATAATCTCAGATCCACAGACTGAAGTCTTTGGACTTCTAGAAAAGACTTACTTAAGACTTAATTTATGCTTACATAAGGGATCTAGCAGTATTCTTTAAAATTAAGTGAATGTTTAGGTGCATGCCCAGTAAACATCTTAGGTACTTTTTACAGCACTTTTTGAATATAGTTACAAATAAAGCTGGAGTCCAGATAGTCAACTCCAATTAAATTCAATTAACTTTATACTGACCCTTCTATTGTCAATATGAAGTGCTCAGGTAAATGAGCCCTTGTGGAAAAGCCCCCTCATTGCTGGGATGCTCACTAGAGAAGGAACTTCAGGCATTACAGCTGCCCAACAGGTTCATTCTTGAGTGAAGCGCAAATCCTCCCTTCCCAAAAATGACCATCTGAAAGGCCTAACTCAGAAAATATGAAAGGAGGACACTCAAGAGGCTTTATTTCTAGTCTATCCTTCAGTTTTTTCAAGAGGATAGTTACCATTTTTGACAAAAAAAAAAAACCACCCAAACTTTGATATCTTTGATTACTATTATGTAGTCTGCTCTTCATCCAAAGCAGGAAACAAAATTCAGTCATACTGAACATGGAAGAGGCTAAATATGATGAGATTATTGGTCACTACAGAAAATGCAATACACTTCTGTATCAGCTCACAAGATTTTCAGTAATTCATCTCTTCATTCCAATAATTTTTTCAACTAACCATCTCCCACCCCTGCTCCTAGAAGCCTCCTGATCAATCAGAACTACTCTGAAGTAGTTAACTTCAACTGTCTAATTAGAGTAACCTTACAAGCGCACATACATGGGAGAACTGACAAGTCATGCCCTTTGACAGCATCATGGTTCTCCCATCAAGAACACAGAAATTAAGACAGAAAGGCTTAGCTTTGCTATGAATTAAAGCTTCATTTGAAGTTCCTAACCTATTTTATCTAGCAAGCTGAGAACATATTTTAATTCTGAAGAAGGATTATCTTTTTCTCTAATTCTATATATATATATATGTAAAATTGAAAAAAATCCATCTGTACAACCATAGAAGACTGTTGTGCAATACCTTGTCGTTCTGCTCTCTCATTCAGCTTACTCAAGGCTTCCTTTGCTTTTGTACTTTTTGCCCATGACAAAGCATATGTCACAAGTGCTAATGTATAATTATCCGAAATGCCTTCTTTTAATTTATCTTCCAGAAAGTTTGTAGCTCTCTTAATGACATAAGCATGCTGAAAATGAAGATCATACACTGAATATACATTATTATAATGTAAAAGAAAAGCTTGTAAAGGGATAGAAACTACTATCTTCAAACAACAACCAACAAGTACTGAAAATCTCAGAATCACAGACACAAACCTCAGAGGCAAAGCTTTTAACCTCACACTGTCTTTTATGAATGTTAATAATCTCAAGAAAACTGATTGAATGACTGAATGCCTCTAAGGATATTTCCCCCCATAAATTCCTTTTTACGTTCCTGGACTGAAGGCATGACAATATTCTTGCTAAAAGCAATTGCCTTTAGATTTTGCAAAGGTATGCAAAAATGGATGGCCTCACAACACGTACTGTCTTAATTAGTAAGCCAAAATACAGGGAAATTTTACCAAATCAGGTTACATTTTGTCTCTATTCAGGATGTTCCTCTATTTCTTTAAACTACCAGGTGTTTGCCAGGTAGTATGAGAATTTATGAAGTATTCCAGAAACTGTAAATTCTATTTATGAATTCCAATACCTCTTTATCTTGGAACCCAACGAGGGAAGACATGATATATGCTGTGAGAGTGATTGGATTATTGGTGCCTCCTTGAAGGTCACTGTGTAACACTTTGCCAGGTTCCTGAAATTCTCCATTTGATTTCTGATGCCCAACAATCCATTTAGCTGTATCCATGAGTACATCCTGGTCAATATCTATGAATGGACGAGCTTGAAAAAAACATCTTAATACAAAAGCTGATAACCTGGAGGAAAAGGTTAATGAAATACGACAAAATTAGCTTCTGTTTAACATAATGTAAGAATATGATGATGCATAAAATACTCAACACACAGCTTCCAAGCACAGAGGAAAATGCGTGCTTTATCCAGACAAGAAAGGAGACTAAGCTTAATCCACAAAAAAATGAAGCTATTTCCTTGTTCCTAAAGATAATTCCTTTTGCAGCTGTTACGTTTCAAAAATAAGTACAGACTATATATGCTCCAAGTCTTTGTTTGTCTTTATTTATCCAAGTCTCTGCCAGTACTTGTTTAACTTTATTCAAATATTGCTCTCCTGCCTTGTGTTGCTAAGCTGAAGTGGCAAAATCATAACTGCATTACTGCAAACTATAAGTGTGATAGTAGTTATCACAATTATCCCTCTAACAACATCACTGAAACAACACTTGTTTTATTATTATTATTATTAATAATAATCTGAAGTTCTACTTTGACTCCTTTCTTTGCTAAATGTGTATTCATGTTACTGCACCATATATCTAGCTAATAAAGATAAATTATCTTCATTTTCCACTCCATCAATACTGCGTCTAACACAAATCCCACTGAAACTGGTGAAGGGTGCTCGCTTGCTCCAGAAGAATGGACCAAGTAAGTGACAGAGTAATTGGAACAGTTTTATTTGAAGCTGGTAACATGCTGAAGCACAAACACACATGTAAACTAACCAAATGTAGATTATCTAAACAAAGTGCTGGAACTTGTATCTGTTTATCTTTCTAGCTTCCACATTTATGTTTACTATGTTTCTTAAAGTGAAATTCTACACTGAAAAGGCTTTTCAGCTGTATTTACAGTCTCAAAAACAAGGTGTAGAAGATGCAAGTGGGACAATTTTTTTTTTTTACCATCAGTAGCTCTAATCACCTCACAGAGAATTCCTCAGAGAGTCCTAAGTATCCAGGATGGAGAAAAGTGAAAATCTATTTGAGGCAATGGTGACCACTAAGCCCTAAAGCGTTTCAACTGCAATAATAAGCAATGTAATTAATATTATTCTTCCTTTGAGAAACTTTCAGACAAAGCCGTCTATTCTCTGTGGAGTCGCATTTAAGTATATATCACTTCAGGTACTCTCAATTCCTGATAAATTACTAGAGAACTAAAAATGTGTCTATGGCAATTTTGCCTCTTGGAGAAGAATACCTTAATACTGGTTCTTAAGCAGGAAGAAACAGGCGGTTCTATTACTCAAAACCCTTAGAGCAGTTGGACATATTAGGCACATCTATATTAGTAAGTCAAATGTGCCTAGAATTTGTTTCAGAGAATCACAGAATGGCTTGGGTTGGAAGGGACTTCAAGGATCATCAAGCTCCAACCCTCTGCCACACACAGGGCCACCAACCTCCATTTCTAATACTAGACCAGGCTGCCCAGGGCCCCATCCAACCTGGCCTGAAGACATCTACCACCAATCAGCTAGAACCTACACCAGCAAACTCTACTACTTTCTAAATCTGGGTTCTTCCCAAACAACGTGCCGGGATAATCTGGAAGGATTCAAGAGAGTGTCAGGGTCAGAGGGCTACCAAAGACTCTGCTAATATTTAAGCAATAGCGTGGTTTACACTCCCAGGCCCAGAAATATACCTGGGCACTTCCTCAATATATGCATAAATATGGTGCACCCGAGAGTAAAACTGGAGTCTGTTTCAACCACTCAGGAGTTCTGGTTTGCAGAGACTGCAATGGTGATTTAAACAAATGCTCACTTGACTTTCTGCTTTTATACAGTTAACAATGTTTCACCCTTCTTGTTGCGGCAAGAAACCAAACCCTGAGTAGCGTTAACTAGCTTTTTTTTCTTTTTTTTTTTTTCCCAAAGGAGTTTTAAGTTTCCTCCACGCTGGTAAGCTATCCTCTCCAGCAGAACATCTCAAAGCATTTCATTCAGCTGTTCCCAAGGGTAAAATAATTCATTGTTCATCTTTTGTAAAATTAAAAAGACCTGCCCTAATATTGGCCTTGACAGCAAGCTATCCAGCAGAACGACCTTAGAGTTGGCCTGAACGCCTAATGAAAACCAGGCAGAAGGCTAATACAGCTGGAAAATTTTAGCAGCTTCACAAAAAAAAAAAAAATCTAGTCTTGGGAAGTATCTAAAACAGTCAAATTCCAAAGTGAATCTGGCAGAACTACTTACCATGTGCTCCCAGAGGGATCTTCATTTCCAAAGGCACTAAAAGAGCCATCATCCCTCTGGAAAAGCAGCTCTCTTTGATATCCTGGAGTGAAAGAGCAGAGATAGGCATTGAACACATTCCTCTTTTGTGGGTTCCAGTATAAACTTCCTACTGACATGAAGCAAGGCACTTTCTAAGGATGTGAAAAGTAGAACCTGAATAAAATATCTCTCAAATCTATAAGAATACACAAAACCATGTAGCAAGCTATAAGAAAGCGGGTAACAGTAACGTGAAATTGCTATTTACAAAAATAGACCTAAAGTGCTCCCATTCCTACTGAACTCATTGACCCCCTTATGTGTCCCTTCCAAAACAGGATGTTCTATGATTCCCACTCATCCACCACCCAGATGGGACAGTGCAGGGTAGAGGCACTGCCTCATAACTCAGTGGTTCCAGAAGCACAGCAGCAAGTGCAGACTAGATACATAGCTCAACTCTTCAAAGAGCTGAAATACTGAAGTAATGCAACTAGAGAAACATTCTATCTTTCCAGCAGACAAAAGGACAAGCAAAAATTAAGTATTTTCCAACTGGAAAAGCATGAGAGCAGCTACAAGTTACAAATGCTGCTGAAAAGCAGACACATCAACTTATTTTGGGCAAATCAAAGGACTAGCTATCAGAAAGCATACTGGAAGAGGCTGATCTGAAAATGAACAAAATGTTTCATCAGTAACTAAAAGAACTTCGCAGGAGGGACCTGGTTAAGCAGAATCCAAAGATTTCTCAATATCCAGAACAAGTGTACTTTATCTTGATTGCTGAACACCTATAAGAAAAAGGGTCACAAAAGCTGACTACCTGCTCATGACCAGGAGCAATATCCTTGTTCAAGAGTTGACTTCAGTGCAGATCCAACGTTCACTAATATTAGTAGTAAAGAGCTCCACAAATATACTACTCATTGTAGCTTCTGACCTGTAAAAACCTTCCTTCCTGTACATTTTGCTTTCTATCTGTGTATTCAGAACAACAATAGTATTTACTAATAGCACTTCTCAATATATATTTTCTTCTTTTCCCTCCTTGTTTATTTCTTGGCTGTTTTCTTTTGGTTATTATAATTAAGAAAGAATATTCATAGTCTAACACCTGACATTCATACACAGAATACTGAACTAATCAGACAGAAGGAAAAGCCTCAAGGAAGATTTTATTTATTTACATCATTAAGTCCTACAGAAAGGAATGACAGAAAATACTGGATATCTTAATAATAGGACCCATAAGATCCATCCTAGACATTGAGGCTCTGGAGCATGTTCAGAGAAGGGCAAAGAAGCTGGTGAGGGATCTGGAGCACAAGCCTTATGAGGAGCAGCTGAGGAAACAGATTGTTCAGTCTGGACAAGACTCAGGGGAGACCTTATCACTCTCTACAACTACCTGAAGGGAGGTTGTGGCAAGGCATGGGTTGGCCTCTTCTCCTATGTAACTAATAGGACAAGAGAGAATGCCATTATGTTGCGCTGGGAGAGATTCAGTTTGGACATTAGGAAAAAATTATTCTCCAAAAGAGTAATTAGGTGCTGGATTAGGCTGCCCAGGGAGGTTGTGGAGTAACCACCCCAGCAGCTGTTCAAGAAACATTTAGATGTTGTACTGAGAGACATGGTTTAGTGGGAAATACTGGTAATAGGGGAATGGTTGGACTGGTTGATCCTGGAGGTCTTTTTCAACCTTGGTGATTCTGTGAATCTGAACTGCTACATTTTACCAGTACAGTAGTATCAAGTTTAGTTTTTGTCTCTTTAAAACTGTTCGAAATTACAACTTCCACTTAAACAGGTTTTCTAAACGTATTCAGCAGAACAACAGCGGTTAACTAAATCATTAAAACTTCTGACACCTTCCCATACTGATGGATCTGTCAACTCAGTTAATGATCTTGAAAAGTCAAGCAATACTGAGTGAGAGGAAAAAACCAATTAAGTGGCAAAACTTGCTGTCAGAGTTTTAGCCTCAAAACAATATGCCATGAAGAGCATAATTATACGTACATATACAAACAGATCACTTCCTCATCAAAAACACCTGACTGCAAGGCCCAAAAGCTGAGGTCTTCTGCTTCTTCACTGAACAGGCAATATGCAGTAATAAGGATTATAGCCATACCCCAATTGTCATGTAAAAGTAATGAACTAAGACCAACAGTTTACTTAACAAAGACTGCTGAGCAGCCATAACACAAGGAAAAAAATTATCTTTGAATTTACTAGGATTGGGAAAGATTGGAAAGATGAGCAGAACCAGAGGGAGGTTCCTCTATTTCCTACAGTCTTTTTGCTTTCCTCTTAATGTCAAGCCCCATGCAGTCATGCAAAAAATCTTCAAACACGAGCGTATCTAACACAAGAAAGTCTGTAGAACTGTTGAAACAATAGATATGAAGGCTGTGAACCATTGCATTCATTCCAATGGACACTTAATCAGATGTGAAAAACGATACTTCAAATGTCAACACATACAACTGGAAAGGCAGGGAAAAGAAGGATCCAATTACAAAGATGTACGCTAGTACTTCCAGAGGACTGGCTGCAACCCAGAAGATGTAGGTTAGCTAAGCCAGGCTAAAAGAGGAGTACATCAGGATAGAAAGGAGTTCAGTAATATGTGAAAGACTTAAAGGTCTCATGTTTCGAACAGCTTGAAAATACAGCTCCAGCTCAGTGCTTGCCTGGGTCTAGCACCTAAGCTTTCAGACCAAACAGGACTTTTTATTTCTGAAGAATTGATTTCAAGATGAGATCTGTCATTTCAAGAACTGAAGGAATTTATTTTAAATTCAACTTTTCTTTTGTTTTGCATTTGTTCTAGGTAAATAAAATCTGATAAAAGTAAAGCAACCACTGCTAGCCATGGTTCCTTCTTCCCACTAACATTTAGTTTTAAAATTAATTATATTTACGTCAGATTATTTCACATGTCAAAATACACTAAATATCTGAAACGGTGACCACATAAAGTATGTTTTAAATTCAACTTCATTATAATCCTTTTGAAAACTGATTTTATGAAAGTTACAGCTCAAACTAAGGATAAGTACATCATGGATTCTGTCTGACCCAGCAGGCACAAGGAAGCACAACACAACTATGTTCTCCACATTTCATGATGCTCTGGAGTATTTTCAAGTCAAAATATACAACTATTTTCCACTAAAATATTCCACTTTCCAATGTCCAGCAGAGAGTTTATTTCTGATCCAGTCTAAAACTTGGGTGGGCAAACATCAATCACCAGAACATAATTCCTAGAGTTCTGCAAGGACATGGCAGGATGAGGATGTGCCTGCTAATTCTGACCCACTGTACCACTGTAATGTTTGCTCACACACAGTTTAAGCAAAAAAGAGTTAGCAACTATCAATAACAACAACAAAAAAGCACAAAAATCACCTTCTAAAATGCAGTTTTCCTCTGAAAATTAGCTATATAAAAACAATCATAGAATGGCCTGGGTTGAAAAGGACCACAATGACCACCTAGTTTCAACCCCCCTGCTACATGCAGGGTTGCCAACCGCTAGACCAGGCTGCCCAGAGCCACATCCAACCTGGCCTTGAATGCCTCCAGGGATGGGGCATCTACAACCTCCTTGGGCAACCTGTTCCAGTGTGTCACCACCCTCTGTGTGAAAAACTTCCTCCTGACATCTAACCTAAACCTCCCCTGTCTCAGTTTAAAACCACTCCCCCTTGTCCTATCACTATCCACCCCTGTAAACAGCCATTCCCCCTCCTGTTTATATGCTCCCTTCAAGTACTGTTTATTTTGGAGCAAATTCTCCTTGTAAGCAGAATTGTCTGCTCCTCAATTCTGTTATCCCAGAAGAAAGAGAAAAATGAGTTTTATTTCCAGGTTGCATGACACCAGCAAAGTAGTTTTTCAAATACCAAATATGAAGTCACAGGTACCTCTAGCTAGTAAGAGTTCTTGAAAACATAACATGTTCTTTAAGCATACAGACCTTTTCTCATAAATGATAAAGCTTTTGATTGAATATCCTCTCTCAGCTGTCTAGTTTTAGTGAGGTATTGCAAAATATAAACATTTGGAGCAAAATTGATCATATTCTGTTCACCACAGCCATAAGGCATCTTAATCAATGATGACAAACCATTGATCGAAGGTCCAAGTAAGTCACCTGGAAGATAAAATTAAAACTTAATACAAATAAACACATGCCTAACACATAAAGGATGGTATCAGTTAAACTATGAAAAAATTTAATACATTGAGAATACTTCTGCTCAACACCGTTAACCAGGCAGAAAACTGCATTAACCACACAGTCTTATTATCAGCTTTTTGCTCACTGACCAATTTCCCCGTAGAGCTTTACTGACCTTCCCAACTACACGATAATTTCAAACAGACACCGTATGAAAAAGCCAAAAGATATTCCTTCCAGGAGAATGTTTCAGCAACTGTTCATATTTCAAATTTCCTGCATTTCTCCTCTCACACAGAGTTATCAAAGCCTATGTTATCAAAACTTGTTATCAAAGCCTAGAGTTATCAAAACTTGACTATCAGTCAAGTTTTAGGCTTTATTCTTCTGACAAACAGAATTTAAACAGAATATTAGCAAACTTTGCAGGACTTTCCTTATTAAAGTCTGACAGTCTCTTTAACTCTGAAAAAGGATACTTAATATTGTAAATAAAATAAATAAATAATGTACTCCATCCATACAGTCATCTTACGATTAGTTCAATGGATGAGAACTTATTTTGAACTAATGACTCATCCCATTAACATAGGGACTAAATTAAAATTAATAGTTTCCTAAAAACCTATAAAGCAACTGCCATCCAGGGCAAGATCTTAGAAAGGCCCTTCAGTAGAGAAGTTCTGGCAAAGCTTGTTATGGTAGTTCAGGATATTATAACAACACCCGTGCTGTACTTGACAGTCTACTGCTTCCAGTTACTATTCGCACCTATGCAGTGCAGAAGAAACAAGCAACTGAATTATTTTAAATGTGGTGACCACTTGCAACAAGATGTCACAGATGTCAAACTCTGTTAATGGAAACCAATCCTTTCACATCCATGTAGTATATAGATACTCTCAACTTCCAAAATCGGTGGCAGTCGTGTGCTGTATCTTCATGCTACATCTTAGATACTAACTAAGTTCAGAAAAAGCCCAGCAGACAGCAAACTATACTTTCAAAAAACAACTGACCAGTAACAGAGATGGAAACAGAACAAAATAATCCTTACCTATAGCGGTGACCTGCACTCTTTCACTGCCACTTACAACATCAGAAGGAAAAGAGAAATCCAAAGTTTTTGTCACTGCTTGTTGTTTACTCCCAGTTAAATCCAAAAGGAGAGTCTGAGAATATGTCTGTTCCAATCCTTCAGCCTACCAAAATAAATAGAGGATTGTTATAATTTCCAATAGGTTGTTGCTTTTAGGACTGGAACTACATGCTTACTGTGCTGATGCATCAAAAACTCTGTGAGATACTTTGTGCTGCTTCTTAACACATCAAGAACCTGAGACATTGGCCCATCTGAACTGACACATAAATGTTTTTATCATAAAGACCTGGTTCCACTATTTGCTTCTAGCAACGATGTGTTAATTACAAAAATACACACAAAGTCATTGAAAGCATCTTTGATTCTAGTGAGCTCAATGCCAAGCACAGAGCTCCATGATCAAGCATATGCCAAGGCCAGAAGTGTTCCCTTTCATGCTGTTTGCAATCCTAGAGTCTGTCATACAAAGAGGACTTACACCAGTTAAGTTCATCACTGTACATTCAAAGGTTCAGTTCATTCATGCACGCAAGTTTCTTGGAGAGAAAAAAATGTCAAAGTAGAGAAAACAAATGGATTTCTCTTCTCAGCCTAGATCTTAGTCCAACAGGATTTCATTCTCTTCAGCACAACTGAGCTTCAATAGAAAGAGCAGTAAGTGGCTCCTTCCAAAATCAACTTGCAGGACAGTGATTTTGAGATGTCCAACAAAAGGGCTATGCTAGAAAAGAAAAGCTTTCTAGTGGGTCCAAAAAATGGGCTGGCCAGAGCTTGCTCCTCATGTTGGACAAGGCTGAGACGGTTGTGGGCAAGTACAGATACAGAAATGCAGGTGCGAATAACAAAATCTAGAAGAACCTCAACTTCCAGCATTAAAGTTCCACAAACAGCTGTGCTGAAATTCACGTCACTTAATTCATACGTTCATTCTAAATGGTATTCTAAAATAATGCAAATTTATGATCCTGTTTCATAAGAGAGGTAAATCAGCACCTTTAGAGCATAATTCATTTAACCTGTCATCCTGAAGAAACGTGCTATCAGTATGGAAGTCCTAACCAATGGGTAAGAAAGTGGCAGAAAGAAAAACCTATGAAATCTGAAAACAAAGGCATAGATGAAGGGAGCTTATAAGCAGGAGAGGGACCCATTTTTTTACATGATCCAATAGTGATAGGAAAAGGAGGAATGGCTTTAAACTAAAAGAGGTGAAATTTAGGTTATATATTGGCAAGAAATTCTTCACTCGGGGTAGTGAAGCACTGGAACAGGTTCTATGATTCTATCATTCTATGAAGATCAGCACAAGGAAATGACAAGTCCTGTACCTTGGGAGGAACAAACCCATGCACCACTACGTACTAGGGTCTGCCCAGCTGGGAACCAGCTTTTCAGAAAAGGACCTGGGTGAGCTGTTGCACACCAACTTGAGCATAAGCCAAAAAAGGGACCTTGCAGCAAGGGCATCCAACTGTATCCATGATGCATCGCATAAAGCCTGGCCAGCAGGTTGAGGGAGATGATCCTTCTCCCCTACTCAGCCCTGATGAGACCACTGGAGTACTGGATCCAGGTGAGGGCAAATTGCCCGGACAGGCTGAGAAGTCTCCATCATTGGATACATTCAAAACCTGACTGGACAGAGTCCTGAGCACTCTGCTGTAGCAGATCCTCCTCTGACCAAGAAAGCTGGACTAGACAATATCCAGAAGTCCCTTCTAAACTCAACTATTCCCTGATTCTAGGATCTTAAGTAGCTATTTTAGGATGAGATGTAAAAGTGCCTATCGCCTTTCACTGAAATGGAGCTCAACATGACTCGAACTGTTAGATGGCAAAAGTTAGGCAAATCTCATCCAAAAGCTTCTAGTTCATCAAGA
This sequence comes from Pavo muticus, assembly GCA_016647715.1. NCBI lineage: Eukaryota > Metazoa > Chordata > Aves > Galliformes > Phasianidae > Pavo > Pavo muticus. The sequence continues at coordinate 2,694,541 of JACDJE010000034.1, read as the reverse complement.
AAGTCTGAGGGCTAAAATTCCATCACTAACACAATAGAGAAATGTTCATAAAAGTAGGCTTTGAACTTAGCTAGGTGCACTAAGAAATTCATTGCACTTATCCATAATAGAGTTACATGGTCCACTTTACCATCCTAGATTGTTAAGCTAACTGTAGCACCATGAATTCACTGATGTGAAAACAGGTTTTGCCTTGCTTTCAGAAGCATTTGACTCATGATCAGCTATAGAACAGATCTATATTCTCAATTCTGGAAGGAGATCTAAAGAATTTATTTTAAAAGTGCTTTCAACTTCAAGCCATCTGACCTGAAACCAATCTTAGAATATGAGAAGCAGACAAATATACTGGGTTGCCTTTTTGCAACACTCCATTGTCTATTTTACAGAGCAATTTATTTGTAGGACAAGCCAAGCTGCAGACTGTTTACCTTTACTAAAACTTTTTGGATGATAGCGTCAGAAGCAGCAGATGATATCGCTGTCACTTTGATGGGAATCTCTCCCAGCTGCTTTGGTTTGATTGGAAATTGAACAGTTTTCCCATCTTCACTTGGTACAAATATAGACTGTTGATTTCCTGTAGCATTTATTTCATTGGATGTTAGAATAATTTCAAAAGCATCATTCATATCCAGGATCACACTAACCTGTAAAATACAGTAACATTTGCAATAACAGGTGTAAATTTTGAAGAAAATTTAAGCTGCCTTTTTAAGCTGTGTATAGAGAAATAGCCTTACAATTCGCTCACTGAAGATCTCACAAGAGACAGTTATGGTTTCCACCAGTAATGCACTCCCTTCAGTGTCTGCTAATACTCAAGTACAGAGAACAGAGAGACTGCTACTTTACCTCAGCTTCTTCTTTCAAATAATTAAAGATATTCACTTCCAAAATGAACTGCTCTCCTCTGATGACAGAGTATGGAAGATTCATGAAAACGAAGAAAGGTTGAAACGCTTCTAGCTGCAAAACAAGATCAGAACAAAACGGTGAATCCCTACAATCAGATACTAGTGAGAAAATGACTATTCAGCATGTCTTCTGATTAGACTCTCACTTTTAAATTCTTATGAGAGTATGTTTACTCACACTCTACAACTAACAAAAAGTATTACTACAGGGCTGAATCAGAAGCCAAGGATCCTTCTGCATACAAGCACGTTTGTTGGAACTCTATAATGCCACTAAGATGAAAGCTGCTGGACTCCTGGCAGCTTCAACATGGCAAATTCTGACAGGAGAAGCTGAACCGGGACTAAGAAACTATCATCCTGCAAGTTGGAAAGCTGTGATCTGCCCAGAGATACCATTAAAGCTACTATGAACTATTTTGCACACACAAGTAAAGGAGGATTCTGAATCTGTCCACTGACCTACATCCATGCCAATACAGACATGTGTTGGAATCCAAAATAACTAACTTTCCCTAATTCTGTAATTCACCAGCACCTAAGTACGATGTGTTATTTTGTATGGTTAATCTTGCCTAAGTCTTTGTTTACACTTCTAATAGTACATCTTTTCTTAATTAAAACAGAAACAACTTGCAGGAATCTGTCAGAAAGTGATTACTTTTATCTGTTAACAGAGACTTTTGGACCAAGTCTTGGCTCTAGAAGGGCAGTGGTAAGCTCACATCAAGCTCAATGGGATTTCACCATTTATGAACATCTGTACATTAAGAATGACTGAAGCATGATATCTATTATTAGTGAAAAGTCAACTAAAAATGGCTTTAACTCGGTTTTCATTAAAAAATTCTTCTAAGTATTTTGAGTTTCAGATCCAGGAAATCCTCAGATTTCTTTCTAGCCAGCAAATATCCCAAAAATATTTTTAAGTTGTTTGCTAAAGCTTTCAGTGATAAAAAATGTCTTTTATCATTAGAAAAGTTTTAATGGATAATTTTTGGTTAGTTCTTACTCAGTGTTTTCACTAGATGCCTATTTCCTTTGATTTTTTTTTTCCTTTTAACCTCCTGCAATACTAAATTTTAACAATTAGAAATATTTCAGTATCTTAAAATAAAACACAATGAGGTGAAATTATCAATACTTTGCGTACTAGAAGACATGTAAAAACAAGATGCACAGCAGTAAATGATACTAAACATGCAGATATCACTTATTTATTTCTCCATCACAGTTTTTGTGCATTTCTTTTGTTTGTCTCTTTGTATGGTACTGATTAACATGTTTCAGCCATATGGGACTCCAAGCACAATCTAAACATCCCAATGATGGTGAAGCACTGAGCAGTGTATGTTGGTAATTAGAGTTAAGGAATAAGCTCAACATCTGTTTTACTTGTAGCTTTCTCATATTTGAGAGTGAGGGACCAAGTATGTATTTTCATATAGTTTGAATCAGAAAACAATTCCTCTTTCCGTCCCTTCTCTGCCAAGCTAAGTGGAAGAAACAAGAATCATGATTACAGTCTCAAAGGACCCTCAGCCACAAAATATAGATGTTTCCAAATTTTGTGGTGTTTTGACCAGGATGTTCAAAGCATATGGTTTGTATCTGGTATATCAGCCAACTACAAATCTGAGTCTGTATCTGGGCTTACATCCTGAAAGATACTCCTCCACAAGAATTTGGAGGGATGAGAATTTCAGTGGGTAAAGGGTTGTCTCCAAGTTAAACTCTAATTTAATAAATCTATGACCTAGTACTGCACACTTTCAACCTTTCTAACCTTTGGCACTTAAAAGTGGAGATGTCCCCATTAGGAACGTAGTTTCTATAGGATTTTTTACATAATGCATGAAAAGAGATAACTACAATGACACTTTAAAAAGTAATTCTTATTTTAAACAAGCCAAATAACATTCTCTAAGAAGCTGTTTCCATGAATATAGAGTGAGCCTAGGACAACTGCATATCTGTTCTGGAAATCTCAAGTTGTAGGTCTAAACTGAGGAATGCTGAATTTAGTTTAAATTGCTAAACTCTCCTTGAAAGAGCCACGGAAGACAGGAACCTGGCAGCAAAACCACCTCATCCTGGTGCCCAACCTCCATGTCCACATAGGATTTCACTGTAATGTTCTCTTAACAGTTTGAATACACATGAAATTACTTCACTGATTTAAGGAGAAAGCTGTTATTAGAAGTAAAATGCAGGTTCCAATTAATAATCTACAGTGTTACCAGTATTTAAAGGAGAAACATCAAGCGATGCGCTACCTCCGCTGGAACAGCCGTCACTCCAAGACCGCCGTTTTCAGAAAGCACAAAAGCACTGGCTACCCAGGAGGTGATGGTATCGGGTACAGTGACTTCCATTGTGGTATCTGCATCAGATCTGATAGCAAAAGGACATAGATGACTTTCAAAAGCATCTATTTACGGACATGAGTAAGTAAATATGCATGTTTATAATACATCAGAAATGAAGTTCAAACTCTTGGCAGGAAAAACTGTTGGTTATCTGTTTTCCTCTTCTTAATCATTTGGAAATATTTGCGATGGGATCAAAATGATTAGAACAAATTTAAATTATTTTAAATTACATAAATTGAAGGTAATTACATTTAATCAACTTTTACAGATCCTGTAAAATAATCCCCAATGTAGTCTGTTTCCCTAACTTCTTAGCTGTGAAAGAATACAAGATTTGTGCCTCACAGCACAGGTCAGATTTCACTGTTTGTTTGACAGTTTGAAATGCTTCTTGAATTAGGTGCAGACAAGAACAGATTTTAGCTTCTGGGTCACAATCTTCTCATGTACTTAACAGAAAAACACCAAGTCTCCCTACAAGTCAATTCTCCATCTGTAAAAGGAAGATAGTTTCCTATCCTGCAAGTCTTTGTCTCTAGGGTTTTATTTTGTTTCTATTGAAACTGAAAAGCACTCAGTCAGGGATTGCTCTGCTTTGTGCAGTTGTAAAATGCCTCATTTGGTGGGCCTCCAACCTCACTTGTGGCCTCTAGGTGGTAGCAGAATATAAATAATACCACATTTTTAAGCGCTGCTTTTCAGTACCAATGCAGAATAATACTAAAACAAAAAAATAAAAACAGTAAATCAGTTTCCATTTCCTTTTAATTTTATACCTAGTTTTGGTATCGATCCAAAGCCAAGTCTCTGGAAAATGTGTCCTCACATACGGAGTGCTGAAATCTAGAGGTCCATCTCTAGCTACTGGCAGATCATCACCAAAGCCATCTTCTATGGGTATCATTCCATCATCTACAAAACAAAAATTATTGTCCTACCTACAAATGTCTATGTTTAAGAAAAATCAAATTAATACAGTGTTTGCAGTATAATCTACAGTGTTGTTACAGATGTTAACACTATCCATGACGCCAGGAACTTTGCATAATTTTTTTTCTTAGGGTTTTTGGTTGTTAATTTCTTTTCTTTAGTAAACGAAATTTCAGAAGAACATTAAGATTTTACATAGCCTTTCCAGACTACTTCTAGAACTGGTATAATATAGCATCATACAACAAAGTGACAAACCACTGCTGTGAAACTGCATCTGAAACTGCAGAGAAAAATACCATTCATTGATTCTCAGTCCCTTAATGAGTAGGGTCACTCCGGACAGCAGCAAAAGTGAAATTCTCAAAATAGAACCTATAGGAGTTTTGCTTGTTTTGAACCTTAAAAACAGTTCTCTTTTGCAAAGTTGGAAGTTGCCTTAATGAATACTACAGTGAGAAGACTTAAGAGGGGCCCTAACCCACGAATCTCCTTCCCCACTCAGTAAATTAGATTTGGCTTCATTTATTTTTATTACTTACAAAGAAAATGTTCTTTATCGTCCTCAAGAATTGCATCAGTTGATACCCAAAGGCTGCATTTCTGGATAAAATTTATACAGTTTATCTCAATACAGGACATTCAGGACATCAACAGTGCTCATCTATTTTATTTTTTTTCTTGTCTTTCTTTTTAAGAAAATAAAGTCACAGTTCTAGAGTAATTATATATCTAAAACAAGTAATACACAGGAACCAATAGAACTCACAGTTATCTGAATCTGAATATTGCCTTAATGACAGAAAAATTGTAAAAGGGATGACACTATAGCACAATCTATATTTATGAAAGTATAAACATATTTCATTGTATTCAGATTATTAACATGCTGGTAAATTACAATTCAAAACCCGTATAAACCATGAAGACTGCACGCTGTTGTCTACAGCCCCAAGCTTTAAAAGGGACATTAATAATCTTTTATTTTAGTAAGCAATACGTAAACCACAAAGTTGAGCCCCACCATGCCCTCCCAGCCCACACCTTCCCCCCCCCAAAAAAAAAGGTCAGAGTTTCTTATTTTCAACATACCTGAAAGACACCAAAAGAACCTCTGACCAGGGGGAAATACTGTGCTGTATTGTATAAATTGAGTTCATGAAATACCTAGGACAAAGAAAAAGAAAACAACCATAATATCACCCAAAAAGTAAATGCAAATATTTTTTTTTTCCCCAGGACTGTCACTGTTAACAGATGCTCATTTATCAAGCAAGCAGCAGCAGCTCTGTTAGCTCTCACATAAAGGAGAAAAGAATCCATGACAAGATGAATGGGATTAGACTGCAATAATTTCATAATTAACATATGAGTGACTGAGACTACATAAACCTAAAACAGGAGTCTACAGCCCACTGATATTCCATGGCACTTAGGCTACTACGTCATGTGGGCACTTTAGGAACAATGCGTATTGTCAACTCTTTCAATTTGTTGGTGCACCAGAGCTTCTGCAAGTAAAGAGATTTCAAAAAAATGACTAACTACACCATTTCACTCCTCAAAAAGTAAAATTCTTTGTATTATTTTACATAACTGATATTAAAGAGCATGAAGCACAAATCATCAAAAAGTTTCAGTGATTTTTGCCTTTTCTGAATGAAGAAACAGCCAGACATTAACCAAGAGTTTCTTGAATGGAAAAACAATACAGTATTAATTGGAATCAGAAGTGCTGGGACTGTTACCTTGTAAGCCTTAGAGTCTTTTCTGCTAAAGTAGATAAGCTATTTGCTGATGTAAAAAAATATATATATCCGCACAGCTAAGAACATTATGCCCAAAGAACATTACTCATTCAGCATACAAGCTGTAATATCTATGTAAACACACATCTTTCATACTAACAATAAAGAAAATCTTTTTTTTTCCCTGTATACTTACAGAATCTTCTGTTATGTCACTACTTTCTCCTAGAAGCTTTGTACTTTTATCAACAACTGCAAGTCCAATTACTGATTCTGGATCTGTTGTACTGATCTTAAGGGACACTTTCTCAGATGGTTTGACTTTATCTTTGCTCCAAGAAATTTTAATCTAGAAAAAAGTAAAAAAAATAAATTATAAAAAAGGCACTCGTTTAAATTATACATTGATGTTTGTAGTCAGTTAACAACCCTGAGAAAGTATTTTCTTAGTTGTCTCTATTAAAACTCTGCATCTCCTAGGACTTTGGGGGAAATACCATGGCCTTCCTTTTGCCCTCTTGCTCTCCCAGCTGATCCTTGGACAGAATATAGTTACTTCAGACAACTCCTGGATTTGAAGTAGCAGTCTCTTAAACCACGATACACTGGTTTCTACAGCTAAGGGCAGTAAATTAAATTAATTCTCCCCTTCTGTGAATGTACAGCACAATGTACATGTAGTGTATTTTGGAAAATACGTTTTTGGGAGAAACTCCATCCTTGAAAGATTTTAATGAAGCATGCCACAGTGAGATCAACACAGTAAAAGGGATTTGTATAGTGGGTCCGTGGGCAAGGAATAAGGAAGTGAATAGGCAAATACAGCACCAGCATCCCTCCCTACAGGTAGTGAAATGAGGAAGAGTCATCCATTGTAAAGCACTTCTAATGTGCCCCATCTACACAGCATCAGATGACAATGTTACTCTTTTTCCTCACCAAAATAACATTCCTATGAAGTCTGGAGACCCTATTCAGCTCCATAATAATGTTGCCTACATTTAGCTGCCTGCATTTCAGTTTAGTGTTTGGCAATTGTCAAAAGGAAGTTGTGGTGACTAGATAGCAGTTTTGCTCATCATGGAGCAGAAATCCAACTAGTAGTGGAGAAAAAAGTTCTACAGGCTCCACTGACTGCACTGGCAGTAGGTGGGATTCACTGGCACTTTCTGTTGTCTAAGATGTTCAAAGTTTGCTCCAGAATTTCCCTTTCTGGAGCAAACACTGGAGTCCAGGCAGAATATCCTTAAAACCACACTCTGGGCAACTGAATATCCTTAAATGGAGCTTAGATGCATAATTCCTGTACAGACAACAGGGATGAGACTCAGTCAACTGAACTAATCTGGAATCACTTGAGATGTCCCCACAGCACACTGTCTGGCCCTCAGCTCCCACTCCAGAAGTGGATAGGCTTCCTACAGGACCTCCTACTGGTCCTAGGACAGTATCTTGAAAACCCTGCAGCCTATCCGGGGATACTAAGCACCTACAGTTCAGCAAGTGAATTCTGATCCTACATGCAAATATGCATAGGTGTCTGAAGCTTCAGTCTAGTCATAACCTTTCTCTGATAGTATGTGATGTTTTCCATGCACGTTCAGTGTGAAGATTGCGGATGAACAGCAAACACACTAACGCTAGAAACATAACTGCAATAAGCACCACATGCTGCACTGTAAATGGAACTGACTCATGCAGAAAAATGTTTTTTTTTTCTGTTTAAAGGACACTGAGGCACTACAGTTCTGTATATTTGATTTTACCAGTTCATTCATTGAAATGTGGTGCTAGGCATGGCTACAAATTACATTGTCTTCATAGCAAATACAGTAAGGTTGATACTAAATTCTTGTAATTTATCTTCTCAATTTTTCATCCTATCTGTATGCACACTAGGATGGTGGTTTTCATTTATAAGCTACATTTAATTGAACTGGTATTTTCAAGGTCAGGCCTTACTTCTTCTCTGCAAAATATACTGTAATCTTACTTGTGAACACTGAAATCAGTGGTCAGATTTCCACTTGTTCCAGAACGCTGAACGAAATTGTTATGCCTTCTCACTAGAAATATCTTCCTGTCTCTACCCTGGAACTCCCAAGTTTTAGCTAAATTATCATATATGTTTTCTGTTTAGATTCTCTGAATGGATTTGATGGATAGTAGATAAGGAATTGGCTGGATGGTCATGCTCCAAGAGATGTAATCAAATACAATGTCCAAGTAGAGACCAATAATAAGTGGTGTCCCTCACAAGTCTGTATTGTATCAGTACTATTAAACATCTTTGTCAGTGATATAGAGAGTAGGACTGAGTGCACCCTCATCAGTTCTGCGGAAGACACAAAGCTGAGGGTTGCAGTTGACAAGCAGGAGGGAAGGGACGTGATCCAGAGGGACCCTGATAGGCTTGAGAACCTGGCTAGGGGGAATAACTTTGTAAACTTCTAGAATTCCATACTTAGGAGTATTTTTCTACTATATTGTCCAGAGCAGGTCTTTGGCTCAGTATTTGGCCATACTGTTAAAAGCATAAGAAGGTGTTATCTGTATATTTATGGGGAATATGTTCAGATATAGAATAGCCCTACATTTATAGCCAGACCCTAATTATACTGGCATTATCAGAAAGTTCCAGAGTCTTACACAGACCTCAGATTAGACTCACAATGAGGAAGGTTTTACATTTACAAGCCCGTGATCTAAACTACTGTTTACCATACAACAACAGACAAAAACATGGTCTCAAGCTCATGTTCAATATAACTACCTTGTTGTCCAAAGAAGGCTGAACAGGGATTGTAAGAGCATCATTTACAACTGCTCCAAGTTCATCAACATAGAATACAAGTATACATGCCAGAGGAGCCCAGGAATTTTCTGCTGTTAAATTGAATGTTTTTGCAGCCATTGTGCCAGAAGTCATAATTTGTTCCTTAGATAACACCTGAAAGGGAAAAATTAAACACTCAATCTGTTGGCATCTCAATACATCGTAAGTTCTGTCATTCCTTCTATAAAAGCCTTTTAAAAGAAGAGGCAAAGAGCTGTAATTCTTGATCGATTAATTCTATAAGACTGGATATCAAATAGAGGGATAATACAATATTTAAATATTAGAAATAGATTTTTTTTCTATGCTTTAACTCCTGCCTGTATCACTATGGACAACACTGAACTATAAAAATGAGTGCACAGTACAATATGTTCTACAAGTACATAAAAATGTAAAAATAATATAACTGTAGCAATAGAACAAGGGGCAATGGGCAGAAAGTGGAATACAGGAAGTTCCACAGTAACCCAAGGAAGAACTTCTTTACTGTCAGCGACAAAGCTCTGGAGCAGGCTGCCCAGAGAGGCTGTGGAGTCTTCTTTTCTGGCAATATTCATGACTCATTTGAATGCCTTCCTGTACGGCTTGCTGTAGGGAATCCGCTCTAGCAGGGGAGTTGGACTTGATCATCTCTTGAGGTCCCTTTCAAGCCCTATGATTCTGTGATTCTGTCAAGTTAGTAAAAGTCATCTTGGATTGTCCACATATGAAACAGTAACTTACCAAATAATGGAAATCTCTTACTGGCTTGTTGCTTTCAATATTTAGCTCAAAAGGTTTCCCAGCCTAGAAAAATAATATGATTGATTATGATGAATGTGAATATGGAAACACGATGAATAACTTGATTTCTTTTTCCTATCTTAGCAAGTTTTGCCTCAGACTATACCTTCACTTCCTGGCTCTTCGTTTTAACCTGGAGATAAGTTTCACTGGGAGAGCTGAACACATCATAAACACCTATGTCAGTCTTAATACTGAGGAACTCCGCCTGTGAGACAATGTAAAACAAAGTTCTTAACACAACAGCAAAATGTGTGTGCTCTGTAAGCAGCAATATGTGTTAAGCAGCAATATGTGTTAAGCAGCAATATATGTTGCTGTTTACAAGAACATGGTAACTATAATGGCAGTACAAGACAATTTCTTGCTTTGGGTATCTGCTTTTTTTTTTCTCTACTGCTACTTTGATGCAGTTATTTAGATCACATTTAGACAGGATCTGTCACTTTCCTTCCAGCTCTAATATGGATAAGAAGGAAGAAATATAATAGCAAGTGCTATATGGGCTGTTACAGATGGCAGAAACAGCATACCACTAATTACAGCCTTCTCAATTCAGTGTGTCACTGCTTCAAATCAACATGTTAGAAAACAATACCTGAACTCTCAAAGTTTTTGTATTGGATAGTATTGGAAACTCAATATCAATAATTCCATTTTCTGGGACTGTGTAGTTCAGAACATGGACTGTCTTATTTCTCTCCTCTGTTGCCTCATTCTCGAAGTGAGAAAGTGAAGAGTGGTGAAAAAACAAGTCTGACTGTTGTGCAGTGACTGTGACAAGATTCTGCCTCTCTTCAGTCGTCAGCTGGTTGCTGTCAGAACGTGTCACCTTTAGCTAAAAGCAAAAAAAAAAAAAAAAAAAAAAAAAA
>JACDJE010000034.1:2611297-2683801 GCA_016647715.1 Pavo muticus | reverse complement strand
AAAAAAAAAAAAAAAAAAAAAAAAAAAAAAAAAAAGGCATTGTCCAGGTTTCTCACATATCAGCATCATTAATCCCTTGAGAGTACTGCAAAACTACTCACAATTCTACCATATGGAGAAAAAAGAAAAAAAGAAAAAAAGAAAACAGGTAAAATAGAAAAAGTGAGCTGCCTTTCAGCTCTCCCAATTACAACTCCTCCACATGCTTATCTATCAGGAAAAATATGCATATCTAACCTACTGCCATTTTATCACCTTTTGTATACCACCACCACAACAAAAGTTGATCTAGGATTACATTATGTGCAGGACAATGCATCAGATAAGTAGAGGTGAGACTGAGTGAGATGTATTTATGGATTCATAGAAAGAAATGAAAAGGCTGAAAACGAGCCTCAAATTGATACAGTCTCTGAATTCTACACTCTAACATCCACCAGTCAGCACTATAACTTATATCAACCTTTATTTCTATAGATTCTCACTCACAGTAAAACCATTCTCCCTCTGTATTTTATATTCCAAAAATTCAACCTCTACATTTAAGAACACTGAACAAATGTTTCCCTCTTCTTTTTCAGTCCAAAAGTGCATCATTCCATTACCTCTTCTCCTCTGCCATTATTTTCCTTTTTATCTCTCTGTACAGCATACAGACCTTCACCTCCAGTAACAGCAGTAGCTGTTCCCTCACCCCCTCCTCTGGGAGCATAACTGGTATCTCTCCTCTGCCAGCTGCAGTATTGCTAAATCCCTCTCAGCTCTTCAGGAGGTCAGAGCTGGAGTCAAATTAGGCTGCAGGCAAAGAAAATGAAAAAGACCAAAACCAAAGTCCCAGTGGTAAAGCTAGCAAAATGATACAACCTGCATCGATCCAAAACTGCATAATCAGTCTATCTTACTGGTATTTAGTTATACCATAAATTATATATACAGTATTTAGGTATTTCTACATAGTAAAGGCTCTGGCTGTCTTCAAGAATTACGAAGTCTATTCCTCCTTTAAGGCAATATTCAATGGTGCAACATGCAATCTCTCTTAAATGCAGAAATACTGACCACAGACCAGGAGAGCATGAAGAAAATAAAAGGCTTCAGAGAGGACTATAGGTGGTATGAAAAAGACATGACAGGATGCAAAAAAAGAGACACTTTCATTTCAGAGCAATGTGGTTTGATGAGTTGTACTTAGTTTTGTAATAACTGGTTAGTCTTATATATACATATTTAAAATAAATAATACATTCACATTCATATATCCCATTTTATATACAAGTATTAAGAGAGTTGGGACTCGGTAACTACTAAAAGATAGTCAACTTATTGGAAAACATTAGCTACAGATTGAAAAGTTTTTCTTAACAATGCTGATAAACCATACTCTAGCATATCCTGTCAACACAGCATTTCCTACCATTTTATCCTCTGCTAGAGGAAAAACTGTAAGCTTAGAACTTCCTGATATATAGAACTTCATATGTTATGAAAAAATAATTTGAAAATAAACTTGTAAATTACTCTTAAAAGTCTGAGGCAAATTTTGGTATCTAAGCAAAAACACAGGAGAAAAAGTCACATTTATTTATGCACAAATCACAATGAATCAAAAGAACTTACAGTAGCGATGAAATTCAGAGAAGGTTTTATGACTCTGGAGTAGTCCACAAATTCAATGAAATAGTCACTTTGCTTTGGAAATATGATAGTACTTGAATTTTGAGAGATTCCTGTTGAAAAATTGCTTTTGTTTAGACGTGTTTTGAATATGCATACTCCTTTAACAGTAATTTACTTGATTTTTAGATAATTCTATCATGTTTTTCACAATTTCCACTCTGACAGCTCTCCATCCTTCCAGCTAAGTATCAGTAAAAAGACGATATGTATATACTGGCACTGTTACCCATGACAATAAATAAGTCATATCACACTGTGCTCTACTCCATGAATACTACTTCAGAATGACAAAATGAAGAATCCCAAATCAGCCAACTTCCACCTTACTGGGCTTCAAACAGAAATTCTGTAATGAAATCTTGTTACTAGAACTGCCACAGAACTCTTGTTACTGATGTTTACAAGCAAATAAATAAAACAAATTTATGATTAAACTAAAGTTTGTAAGGCAACCTAATGCTATTTTTGTGCCTGCTCTTCTCATCAAAACTACCTGTTATTGAGTTTAAGCCCTCATCTGAACAAATGCCTTGGTTACTTAATAAATCACTTAGTGCAGAACTGCATTCAGCTAAGCTAAGTTGGTTAAACTATTTAATAACTAGGTAAGTAACAGTTCAGATAATATATTTGCATGCAAAAGATTCATATTTCCTTCAGTACATGATGCTTTGCCATCACTTCCAAGCCACTCTGCATTGCACTAAGCTCTTCTAGCATGATCTGCTCTTTGGATTCCTCTTGGAAGACCTCAAACAGCAAAATACCTGTGAGTGACTCAGTAACCACAGCAATGATTTCTACTGGCTCAGTGTAATCATCGTCACCGTGGTGCCACAACTGATCCCCATTCAAGTTTTGCAACATAAGCTTGTTACAAGTAATATTCACAGATCCATTTATCTGCAATGTGAAAAAAAAAGGATTACTTTATATAAAAATTGTCCTCTTCTACACTGCCAGAGCACTAGTGCCTATGCTTTACAGAAAAAGACAACAAATTGGAAGCTGCCTGAGGGAGCATAGATTCTACCCAAATTCAGTTCTGTTTCTGAAGATTAATTGCTGCTGAAGCCTTAAAGCCAGCCAACAGGAAATGACAGACATCACTTAGCTGAAACTGAAATTTTGTTCACAGCTGAAAATTAAAAGACCTGATTTTGAAAAAGATTCCATCTATTTCTCACCACTTGTAAGTCTTCAAATCAAAATGGAATGCTTTTTTACATGTCATGCTCCAGATCACCTCTAGCACATTGACTCCAATGCAATTACTAGGGAATTAGTAGGCAAAACTCTTTTGACACCACCATGCTAGAGTTCTACCTGGACAATTGCAATGGCTTTATAACACAGAGTTGAGTGCGTCATGGTGCACGCAGTGCCAAGGAACATTCCTGGGCACTGGCCCTCCATCACCTACACTGCTAGAAGGGCTTTAGGAATGTTTTTCTACTTGGGCCAGCTACTGCTCTCCAAAATAACTTCCAGGCATAGTTCAAGGGATTACAGTGGCCAAGTATCACTCCCAACAGGCAGTCTGAACGTAGCCACTTTGTACTAGAAAATAAAGAGAGTTAAACACTGTTCATGCAAGTGACTCCACAGACTATGCCAGCTGAACAGAGCACTTGAGAATGGTCCCAGGCATATTCAACCTTCAAAAGCAGACACAGCTTTAGAGTCTACAACACTACTGAACTGTTAACGAAAGACTCACCTCCATTGTTTTTGTTATGTTCCTCTTGTTTGTCCAGTAAGAGACAGATAGGCAGGTGACCGTCACATTTCCCTTCACCGGCTTTCCGTATGTATACCTGAAACACACCAAGCAAAGCAAAACAATGCATCTTCTCAAGAGCCTGGGCTCCTGAAGAGCTTTGAAGGTAAAAAGGTCCACTGAAATACTTTTTCCCCAGTTTCAAATATGGCTTGAACGTATTTGCACTTTGAACCATGACGTTTTCATCACTGTGACCACTTCATTGACACTAAAGTCAGAAACCCAAAATCTAGAGAATATACAGAGAAGTGGGAAGTGCTGCCCTTCCCTGAACATGAGCTCTACAAGCCTGTTCCTTGTAGAGGGCTGTACAATTTAAGCAAGTTAACTACATTCAGCTAAGCTAGAAGCAAGTTACTGAACACAACATGCAGCACCATAATTAATAGACAATAGAGTTAAAACGGGATGTGGGAAGCACAAGTGTTATGCTTCCCAAAATGCTGAATGTACAAAATGAGTGATTTCAAGATATTTACATATATTCAAATTATTCAATAATCACAGTGCAAACAAATCATTGCATTATTGCACAGCAGACACAATTGGCAATTGTAGATAATTTATAAACTGTAATATACTCAGTGAGTAGTAATAAATCAACATTTTGCTCAAATGTTTCCAACCTATATGTAAGAGAAATCATTAGAGTCAGACCTCGTAGAATAGGAAATAGAGAGAAAATAACATTCTAATCCAACAGTATTAATACATTCGGATGTGATAACTAAGTCGTTTGGGTTGTTATGGATACGACTAGCAGTCACTTAAGAAAGATCAAAGCTGAAGGTAGAGGAAAAGGATAATCAAATAGTATAGTTACAGGAAAATTTCTGACAACGCTGTCTTGCACCTGAGCTGCAGTCTTTCCCGGTAGATCTAATTACAGGAAGAAGCAGCTCTAAGCTTGAAACATTACTGTCACTGGATAACATTCTGTAGTTAATCTAACAATAGTCCAGAAATGAGAAAGGAAAAAGGATTTATGACATCTACAAGTTTAAAGGACATGTAAAGTCCTTGTATACAGAGACATTTTGTCTATAAAAACAGCCACCAGGAATGAAGTCATTCCTTATAAATAATTATGACATATCAGTAAAACCTTAGCACTGCTGGGATTCAATCCCAGACTATTCACTGGCGCCCAAGTCTGGATTTATTGCAGCAGACAGGTATGCTTTCCAATACCTTAACAAAGGAGACAAGTATCTTGTGGCAGACCAAAACAAATTAGGAAACCAAATTCACATTGGCATATACTCCAAAAGAAAAATAGGAAAAAAAAAAAGTGAAAAATCTTTTTTTTTTTTAATTACACCTAATGAGAAACCTACACAGTTTATAGTATCGGGTTGCATTGTCTCCAGGAAAAGAAGCTTTTTCTCAGAAGTCCAAACATTCCATTTAAACAGTCTGTTAATCAATCACTTCTGTATTCCACTTTGAATTGACTGTTTAGAAGGTATGCATTCTAATGCAATTAAATAGCTCCAGAAAGACTTTCACTTTCAGGTCTTCTTGAATGGGTTTACCAAGTAGCTTTACTTGGTTCTCATCTTCCCAAAATAAAATTCATTTCTATCTGAGATTAAAAAATAAAATATTATTTGTACAGCAGTCTACAATGAAGAATAGTAGTCTACAGTAAAGTCTGTTCTGAGCTTCTCAAGAGTTTTCAATTCTTCAGCAATTTACAGGTATAGGTATATTGTAAGCCAGTAGAAGCCTGTAGTTCAAATCCATAACATGGATAAATCGGTATAAGAAGGATGCGAATAGAAGCTTGCATAATTTTCCTGTTGGTATGGTAAAACATAGTTACTCTACCTAAAGAATTTGATGTGATATGTTGGAGAGCATAATGAAAGAGACACAATAACAGCAAAAACAAAACAAAACCAAAAAAAAAGTCTCAAAGTTTACATTATAAAGAAAAGATTCGAGAAATTTTATAAATAAGTCAGTTGAAAATATCTTGGCTGTAGTCTAGAAATGCCTATACCTAACCAAAAAGGTGCAGCTAAAAGTCTGAAGATCTGTCTATCATTGTTATACAAAAATCCAGTAACTAGAAATATAAGCTAGCCAGCTAATGTACAGCAGAGGACACTTTTTTAGCATTTTAGCAGGTTTTTACTTTATTATTTACAGACATAAAATAATTATCTTAACAGAGAGCACAACAACAGTATCCGTGTTTTACTTACTTTGCAGTGACAACACCAGTTACATCTTTCTCTCTCAAGGAGTAGTATAATGGTGTTGTTATCATAACATCAAATTTTGGTAAAACTAAAAAAAAAAAAAAAAAAAAAAAAAGTAAATTATTTAATTCATATAAAAATAACATTTACATATTTTGAATATGTAATATGGTACAGACTACTGCAGTTTCCCAAGGAATATAAGGTAAGATATACTTTTAACACAGTTCTGTGCATGCTTCAGTCTAAGATATTTTGTCAAAAGGTGGGCACCAAGCATCACAAGAGCAGCCTGTGCATAACCTTGCATGGCTAAAATATAAAATGTTTGTTTCTCCTTTCTCAAAGCAAGGTTGTAGGGGAAGCCGTAAATGTTCGGCCTGTTTAACCTTTACAGAATTATCAGGAAGCTTCATGATCAAATACTATACAGATATTTTGGGATGAACACATTGCCTGGAAGCTCTTGGGAAAACAGGGACAAGACAACATTCAGATGCTACAGTAGTAGGTCATTAAAGCTACCAGAAATAAGTAGGGCAGCTGATAAAATGATGTTTCTCCCCAGAACAGTCAGTCTCAGAGAAGCAGATTTGGAAATTAAACTTTCTGGGAGTATTCAAAAAGTTTCTGTTAGCCAAGATTAACTAGTTCCTCTAAACTCTAAATTCGTGGAGACTCAGTTACTAATTTTGGTCAGTATTAAATGTCCTTGAATAACACTTACCATATTCCATCACTTTAAAACTTTGATAATGTACTTGACCCTATTGAAAAAAAAAAATACGTAAGAACATACATGCAGTTAGAGTGGCATGTTTAATGCATTTTTTAAGCCCAATCCCACCCATACTCAGCTTAAATTATAATTGCTGAAATGAGGCAATTTTAAATTACATATCAACAGCCATCAGCTCCTGTTACAGAGTTCCTGCAAGAACCAGCTGAAGATATTTGCACCAAAGAAGCATGCAGGTAGTTCACATATAGTAGATTCATTATATATATAATGGAGTCCTCAGAGAGCTGTTAGTCTGCAAACATCTACATATGGCTGGTTTCTGTATATAGATATATCAGAGTCAGCTAGCCTAAAACTATCAAGCATTAAGCATTCACAGTGATCAAGATGAACGATGACAGAACTACCAGCAATATCTCTGCTAATTCATTTAGAATTAACTCTGGTATCTCAATGCAAGTCCGTATAGTGTATCTAGAAGACAAGACAACTTCAAAAGCATGTATAATCTTAAGGATCTTCATTCACTTAAAGAAACAAACAAACTAACAAAAAACTAAGATTTAATTATAGTCTGCGGTACATACTTACTTCTGCAGAGATTTCTTGAGCTTTATCTTTCTGACTTTTATTTATTGGTTAAAAATCAAAGGAAGAAATAAGCAACTGTAAAGAATCTTAAGTTTCTTCTATTTTCCTATTTTTGTTTGGTTTTTTTCATTTCTTCATTTTCCTCAGAATATCTAGAAGTCTGTTCTGGAATATTATTGATATTTGGTATCTTAGGCCATACATTGCACATTCTTAGGAAATTAATTTTACAGGTTGTTTGTTTTTGTTTTGGTTTTTACCCTGTTCTCTTAACATTAAAAAAAAATATATTAAATAATATTAAAATATTAAAAAATCAGCAGCTATTTTTGTTCATTGGTGCAATTATAGCCTGACCCAAAAAGTCAGGGTATTGAGACATGAATTTTGCTTCTGTTATCTTACTCAATTATTCTTCCTTGTTAGAGTGTGAGTAATTTTGAGCAAGCATGCAAGTCATTTGTCTGTGGGCATATAACCCTCAATTCTCATTTTCACAGTGCCATGCCAGAAAGCTGCCATCAGCAGCATGAGGTACCTGGAACTGGACTCTGAATCTCAGCTGATCTGCCTGACACCAGGATTACATGGGAGCAGTGAACAAATTCTCTTTCACAAGTCTTTTTTGTAATCATTAATCAATCAGACTGTGCCTCACTTAACCATATGGGACATGTAAGCACATTCTATCACGCTAAGCAATGTATCAATGGCATAAATAAAGACACAAAGTATTGCTAGCATAATACATCTTGTACCCATATCTTGCTAACTATTTGATATTCTCAGTGTCAACAAACACATGATGTGGGCATAAAGTTAAATTATTATACAAAAACAGAATCATTCCTCAAGAGTTTTGTTTGAGGAGAAAGAATATCACTAAGTTACTTTTGAAATACTTATGCCAGCCTTCATCTAAAAATGTGAATAATATAAGTTTTAGGTGTACACACATTTTTTAAATGTTTGGCTTTAATGCTAATAAATAATAAATAGTAGTAAAATAATAATTATTATAATAGAATGGATAATCCAATAAAACTATGCCCACAAACAAAATGAATCAGTCAAAAATATTTTTTGCCTGGTTCAGCAGGAGCCATCACGGATGGCCTCCCTAGCCATCCCACTGAATGCATGCGAGGAAGGGACAGCAACAGCCATTCTGGCAGCCAGCGGTGCTCCTGTGCTCAGATGGGACATTTGGAGGAGCTCCTGTGCTCGAATGGGACATCTCAACATGAGGGCTTCCTCCTTCTGACAGGGCTCCAGGTCACAAAGGAAAAGCAACCAAAAATAATCTCAAGCCTTAAGCAACACAAGAGCAGCAGAAGAATTAAAGGGTTAGATTCCCATTCTTTTTTTTTCTTTAAAAAATAAAAACAAAAGCTTCCAAGAGGAAAATCTGAACTCAACTGGACCAGAAGAACAAACTAAGAAAATGAAAGAGTTTCCAGTTCCCAAAGGACGGGAAGGGGAAGGCTCCTTTTGAAACCCTGTTTGCTTCTTTGATTAAGACCCTTCTGAGAAATAGGGAAAGACCATGATAGACAACAGTCTGTCACTAGGAGGTGGCTGTTTTCCAAGGTCAGTATCACTGGATGCTGTTCAACTGCACAATGAGGTTATGACAATGTGGAGCTCAGAAGTCAGAAGTCTGCTTGTTTTGCTTATCTCCAAGAACAATGCCATCCCTACAAGTACCATTTTTGCTAGACATCTTCCATGAATATGGTTTGAAATATGTGGCAAAAGAAATTGGATATGGACAATTGATTGTGAGGTAGTGCACAGAAACATGACTGGCAAGTGAGAAAGCTGCCAGATGTCCCTAGGCCCTGCAACTGTGTGGTTCTTCAAAGAGCCTCACTGAGAATCACAGTAACATCAGTATTTAGATATTTCACTCTTTAAGTAGGAATTAGTTATCCTCTAAGAGGTAAGTGAAATCTGTAGTTTGACTGCTTCATCAAGGTGTGTCAGGTGGGAATGAGTGTGGCAGGAGAAGATGAGAGCATGAACACAGAACACCTGTGAGAAAAACACTTGGACCAAGACTCAGGCTGCAAACAACTATAATGGTTACCCATCTCTCTTACCTCATCAAGAAGAACTGCAAATTAAGCATCTAAGAACAAGCTCCTCATGCATAAATGTTTAAACTTTTCCTAGCAAAAAAACTTCCATCAAAGAAAAATCAGATTGGTGCTCGTTTCATGATTAAGTCACTGATCACCACAGCAACTGCCATATTTATATTCCCATATTTGAAAATACACGTGTTATTCGATATTTTCACATTTGTGCATATCATAATCCTTATGATCCAAAATACTACAGTACAAAATGCTACATGCAGTCCACAATCAGATTACTATCGATTAATCTTAGGAACAGGTATCTTTAGGAGAATGACATTCAGCAAATTTATCCTACATCTGGTTCATGTACATTTTCTATTTCCACTATCAAGCATGTCTATGTCACCCTTGCTGTCAGGCAAACCATGAGCAGAACATTGCTCCAGGTGGTAGGATGAAAAAGTATCTCCTTGAAAATGACTTTCACCTTAGAAATTAAAACAAAATAATTATACGTTAAGGGAACTGAAAGCAGTAGAAAACAGGTATTAAAGAGAGACTAGAGCTCTTGGCTGCAACATCTCTAAAATAACAACCTTTATTACAGAAGGCAAGCCATGAAGTGACAGTGTAGGGAAAGGAAAAGACCCTAATAGGTCAACTGGATGATTTGACTGCCAAGCCAGATTTCTCCCTAATGCACACTTTCATGCCAAGCTGGTTTGAAATAGGCTAAGTAACAACATTTCAACCCCTTTGCACCATTTTAGTTCTTCACAGAATCACAGAATGGCCCGGGTTGGAAGGGACCTCAAGGATCGTGAATCTCCAACCCCTCTGCCACAGGCAGGGCCACCAACCTCCCCATTTAATACTAGACCAGGCTGCCCAAGGCCCCATCCAATCTGGCCTTGAACACCTCCAGGGACGGGGCATCCACAACCTCTCTGGGCAGCCTGTTCCAGTAAAGAACTTCCCCCTGACATCCAACCTAAATCTTCCCTCCTTCAACTTAAAACCATTCCCCCTTGTCCTGCTGTTATCTATCCTTTCAAAGAGTTGACTCCCCTCCTGTTTATAGGCTCCCTTTAGGTACTGAAAGGCTGCAATTAGGTCACCTCGCAGCCTTCTTTTCTCCAGGCTGAACAAGCCCAGCTACCTCAGCCTCTCTTCATAGGGGAGGTGCTCCAGCCCTCTGATCATCTTTGTGGCTCTCCTCTGGACCCTCTCCAACAGCTCTCTGTCTTTCTTGTATTGGGGGCCCCAGACCTGGACACAGTACTCCAGATGGGGCCTCACAAGACCGGAGTAGAGAGGGACAATAACCTCTTTGTCCCTGCTGGCCACCCCTCTTCTGATGGAGCCCAGGATACCATTTGCTTTCCGAGCTGCAGGGCAGCTTTGAGGGCAGGGCTTTCTCTCGCGTAAATATTGTTCAAATACTTTGAAGCATACGCTGTTAAATTAGTTTCCAGGAGCGGTGACTTTTAAGTGCTTAGTTATATACACAATCCAAAAGAGATTTTTTTTTTTTCAATTCAGATACAAAAACAAGCACCATGCTTATTCCACTTGGGCTGCTTTATTCTGTTTTTATGATCTCTCAAGAAGTCAGCATTTCTTAAACCACAAGACATCTATAACATTCTGTGCACATCACTCAGATTATATCTACAGATTAAAAGAAGAAAAAAAAGTGCCAAAAAGAGATCCGTATAAGATGGATGCAATGGATCTTGACATCTAAGAATGACAGTTCAGCTTTTGCTCTGCTGTGATGAACCAGCCCTGTTTGAAGTTATTCAGACCTATGAATGAGATCACAGGGATTGTGCCCTAAATTTTAATTTCTATGGCAGCAGAAGGTCTCTGAAGTGAACGCAGTCTATGAGCACCCTCTGATTTGTTCTGGCACTGTGGGCCAGGCTTAGCAACAGATGAGGCCTGCCTCACACCTCTGTGCAGACCACCAAATAAAACAAAAAGTTATCTAAACAGAGTTAGCCTAATAGAAGCTTTTCACAGTCACTTGCTTCTCATGTTTTGTGTATAGATCCCCAAACTTCTGTTTAATTCCCCCAGCATGGTCTCCAGAAGCAGTCCCACTGGTGTCACATGCATTCACACCATCAGCTCCTGAGTGAGTCACCAGTGCTCATTTACCAACTGCTGAGTATTCAACAAGCCACAAAGGTTTCACATGGTGTCTGGTTACAAAAGAAGGGGGCAAGGGGGCACCTTTTTTTTTTTTTTTGGTAATGATATACCCTCAAACTTACCAGATCAAAGAAGAAATAAATAGGGGATCTAGAAACCAATACACAGAATACACTGTGGATACACTGTAACACATGCAGAAAACCCCAAAAGTTAAAAACATCAAAGTATAAAGGGTAAAATTCTATGATAATCAACCCCAGTAGACACTGAAAGTTGTTTTGTCTTTGGAACTTTTAAAAATAGAATACTCTTCAAAAATATTTTGGAAAGCCCTCATTGCTCCTGAATCATCACTATTCCTGTGTCATAAATTTCCAGACAACAACTTCCATCAATTAGATTGCAAAATGCCTGAGAAGAAAAACTTTTAGATTGAGATATCTGCTACTAAAACTCAGTAACTAAAAGCCTTTCATAAAAAGGCTCCATAACAGGAAATATAAGATATCCAACTAAAATACAAGGTGGAGACTTGGGAACCAGACTGTAATTACACTGTCTTGAGCTTTCTTGGAAGAGTTCTACTAACACCTGTACTCTTATTAGAAGTACTACAGGATGTTTAATAGCAGCAAGCAGCCAGAACCTGATTTAAAACAGGATTCAGAGGCACTACTTCCAAGAATCCAAATTCTGCACACTTGGGAACTGATCTGTCACCACTGGAAGGGAAGTGTTATTTAGTGATTTTATGGCACTTTAAAGACAAGATGAGGAAGAAAGCTCAGGTCCTGGCATCAGGATAGCTAAGTCATGCAGAGATCACCCCATTTGCAATCTGAAGATGTTCCTAAAGCCCTGAGTAGATCCAAAAGATCCTATGGATACCGTGGACTCAGTCAAGCAGTACCAGTTACAGACAAGAAAATATAGCTATAAAAATGCCAAACCCACCAAAATACAGGACAGATATGCTAAGCACATCTTACCACTAAATCCAAGTTCTTAGTGACCCCTGCTCTCAGGACAGGATTGGTGAATCTGCAACTTCATATATAATACAGAAAAACCCGTACCTCCCTTGATGACAGCTGTAGCACAGGAATACTTACTCAGAGTGATCTGAGCCACTCACTTGCTTTAATTGAACACTGACTCAATCTCCACCGACTAAAACAGGAACATCAATAACTTATGTAAGATATGCTATAAACCTGAAACCAAATCCCCTCCCATATGATCTTGACATTCAAAGCATAAGCTAATTTCTGACTAAGAACCAAAAGAAATTTCCCATCAGTCAAGTACTTCTTTTCCTTTATTCTTAAAGGTTTCTTGCATCTTTCATTAATCGAACGGTATGATATGCTATCAGAAAAATAAGTGTGAAACAACTCAGTAGACAGTCTTAGCAAAATAGTGCATAGCTGCTTAATATACTTTTGTGCTTAATATACTTTTGTGCATGATAGCATCATCCGATGTAAGATATTGTGCAGATATTTCCATATGCTATGGCATATGGAAATAATGCATACTGCTTTGCCATTATGTTCTTTTAACACCAAATTTGAAGATCAAAGAAGTGTAAATTCTGGAGGAAAAGGCATCTGAAAGGAAACAAACTTCTACATGTGGTGTTTTCTCCCCCACATTTTAAACATCATAAGAATAGCCAGGTTTTTCTGGTCCCCAAAGCCTACTACGTTTTTACTTAGATACACTGTTCCTTCTCTCCTCTATTTGTATTTTCATTTTATATATCTTAGTGACAGAAGAAACCATTTAACCTGACCTCCTTTTATCACAGGTTTAGTTACTCTAGAATTCAGCTATTCCAGCAGTCTGCTTGATTTCAATGCATCTACCAAAGAGGCAATCATTCTTAATGCTAAAGCATCAGGCAAAAGAGAAGCCCTCAATCTCATTTTTTTGTTTGTTTGTTCTGGTGATTAAGAGCCTGACTGATGAAACAAACATCTGTGCAAAAGAGAAACTGTCCAGTTTCAATTTCTAATAGCTGGTTCATACCATGCCTTCCTCTAATACATTAAAAAGCTTTTTAAAACCTGTAATGGCACCTAGAGATTGTAATCAATAAACCCACTGATTCATTTTATCCTTCAGTGTACAGTCAACATTGAACATCTGCAAGTCCCCAGCAATAAGCTTTCTTCCCCATCTCCATCTGCAAAGTCTATCACCAGTTTGTACTAGAAACACTCTGGGTGACTGACATTTGCCCAATATTCAAGCCACTCTCCCTTGATAGACTTCATGTATATTGCACTGACATTTTTTCATTAGAATTTTGTACAATAAAAAAACCTTTACAGAAATCTGCTACATGAATAAAGCTACCTATTAAATCCATTATAGCCCAAAAGAATTTAATTCTTTGACAGTGGATTCCCACATCACCTTTATTGACATTTTTCTCAGAATTCATGCCATGTGACAGGTTTCCCTTCTTATCTCACTTATTCTTTCCTGTCAAGGACATACTCATCTTCTGCTTGTCTTCTTAAATCTTCTCACAGTGAAATTCACTAAACCATACAGAACTATCAGAATACATACTAAATATTTCCATCTCTGCCACATATTCACTGTTTCTTCATGCTACTGGGCTCTGCCACCTCTGGAATTTCTTTTGTTTCTAGCAAACTTTAAGAACACTTTCATACTTTTGTTAACCATCAAGTTCTCTTCAGGATCTTTACATTTCCTACAAATTCGCAAGAGTTCAGACTTTCTCATTAGAATGGTATCTATCTATCTATTACTCCTTCTTCTTTTTCCCCACTTATTAAATGTTGTCGTTCTTAAATATGAACTGCTTCCTTCATCAGTGAATACAAAATAATCCTGTTTCTGTTCTGACCAAGTTTATCTTTTCCTAAGAAAGTATTTTGTTAAATGTAGGAAAAGCATTATGCAGTGCTTTTCACCTTGAATTGTCCCCTGAAACAATGATGAATAGACAAAGATACTCCAGTTAGATGGGCATTATCTCTGCCCTTGGATATCCTTCATGTCACTGAAGCATTTGGAACTCTATTTAAAGGATCCCAAACCTGGCATTCAAGGCTACACTCAATGTTAGAACACTAAGATTTACAAATCAGAATAATTGGGTGTTCTTAGTGAAAAAGAACAAAGTCAACCTAGGAATGGGTGCATCCCCGCAGATCTAACATGAATCCAGGCCAATGTACAGCCTTTGGCAGCAGTCAATTTTCTACCAGCCTGAGACTGGGGGGCCTCCTGAACCAGGGGTCAGAGTTTTTCAGTTCACAATTCTTAACAGCCTTTACCTCTGTGAATTTACCCAGACATTGCCTTTGATCCATTGGGAATTTCACAACAAATGCTCATGATGAGCTCTACAGTTTACTTGTGCCATTTTAATTGGTTTGAAATTGCCCTCTAGCTAAGTTTCAGAAGAGACAGTGAACAAAATGTTCCCTATTTATCTTCTCCTTCTTGCTACTCATGACTTGAGTGACTTGTTTTCCTGGCTTAATGACATGTATGCAGTACATATTGCACAGTAAAAATCTGAAGTATCATTTCCTATCATCTACTGAAATTTTACTTGACTGTTGACTGTTTTCTCAGCTACTTCACTAACCTAGATGAATCTGTGGCATTTTTCTTTCAATTTCACATTTTTTTCCCCTTATTTATTTAGTTATTTCAAGAAGGAATTACATTCCTATTCAGATTCTGAGAAAAGCTGCTGCCTTTCCTTCAGCAGTCTTTTCCTGACTTCAGGATTACTCATGACTTAGCAGAAAGTCCTATCACAACTTCACACTATTTTTTTTTTTTCCTCTAGCAGAGCTGTTGAAGAAGCCCACCACCATTTCAAGACTTTGTTCCTTTGTCTGAGCCATGCTTCCCCCCATCCGGAAAAGTGCCTGTGCATTTGTGAGTGGGGCTGTGCTGAGAACCAGATCAGGGATCTGGACTAGGTCAAACAAAATAAAACAGTGCCTTAATCTTCAAACTTTTCAATTTCCCTGATGCACTTTAAATCTCATCCTCATTACACTACTGAGAAGATGCTGNAAAAAAAAAAAAAAAAAAAAAAAAAAAAAAAAAAAGGCATTGTCCAGGTTTCTCACATATCAGCATCATTAATCCCTTGAGAGTACTGCAAAACTACTCACAATTCTACCATATGGAGAAAAAAGAAAAAAAGAAAAAAAGAAAACAGGTAAAATAGAAAAAGTGAGCTGCCTTTCAGCTCTCCCAATTACAACTCCTCCACATGCTTATCTATCAGGAAAAATATGCATATCTAACCTACTGCCATTTTATCACCTTTTGTATACCACCACCACAACAAAAGTTGATCTAGGATTACATTATGTGCAGGACAATGCATCAGATAAGTAGAGGTGAGACTGAGTGAGATGTATTTATGGATTCATAGAAAGAAATGAAAAGGCTGAAAACGAGCCTCAAATTGATACAGTCTCTGAATTCTACACTCTAACATCCACCAGTCAGCACTATAACTTATATCAACCTTTATTTCTATAGATTCTCACTCACAGTAAAACCATTCTCCCTCTGTATTTTATATTCCAAAAATTCAACCTCTACATTTAAGAACACTGAACAAATGTTTCCCTCTTCTTTTTCAGTCCAAAAGTGCATCATTCCATTACCTCTTCTCCTCTGCCATTATTTTCCTTTTTATCTCTCTGTACAGCATACAGACCTTCACCTCCAGTAACAGCAGTAGCTGTTCCCTCACCCCCTCCTCTGGGAGCATAACTGGTATCTCTCCTCTGCCAGCTGCAGTATTGCTAAATCCCTCTCAGCTCTTCAGGAGGTCAGAGCTGGAGTCAAATTAGGCTGCAGGCAAAGAAAATGAAAAAGACCAAAACCAAAGTCCCAGTGGTAAAGCTAGCAAAATGATACAACCTGCATCGATCCAAAACTGCATAATCAGTCTATCTTACTGGTATTTAGTTATACCATAAATTATATATACAGTATTTAGGTATTTCTACATAGTAAAGGCTCTGGCTGTCTTCAAGAATTACGAAGTCTATTCCTCCTTTAAGGCAATATTCAATGGTGCAACATGCAATCTCTCTTAAATGCAGAAATACTGACCACAGACCAGGAGAGCATGAAGAAAATAAAAGGCTTCAGAGAGGACTATAGGTGGTATGAAAAAGACATGACAGGATGCAAAAAAAGAGACATTTTCATTTCAGAGCAATGTGGTTTGATGAGTTGTACTTAGTTTTGTAATAACTGGTTAGTCTTATATATACATATTTAAAATAAATAATACATTCACATTCATATATCCCATTTTATATACAAGTATTAAGAGAGTTGGGACTCTGTAACTACTAAAAGATAGTCAACTTATTGGAAAACATTAGCTACAGATTGAAAAGTTTTTCTTAACAATGCTGATAAACCATACTCTAGCATATCCTGTCAACACAGCATTTCCTACCATTTTATCCTCTGCTAGAGTAAAAACTGTAAGCTTAGAACTTCCTGATATATAGAACTTCATATGTTATGAAAAAATAATTTGAAAATAAACTTGTAAATTACTCTTAAAAGTCTGAGGCAAATTTTGGTATCTAAGCAAAAACACAGGAGAAAAAGTCACATTTATTTATGCACAAATCACAATGAATCAAAAGAACTTACAGTAGCGATGAAATTCAGAGAAGGTTTTATGACTCTGGAGTAGTCCACAAATTCAATGAAATAGTCACTTTGCTTTGGAAATATGATAGTACTTGAATTTTGAGAGATTCCTGTTGAAAAATTGCTTTTGTTTAGACGTGTTTTGAATATGCATACTCCTTTAACAGTAATTTACTTGATTTTTAGATAATTCTATCATGTTTTTCACAATTTCCACTCTGACAGCTCTCCATCCTTCCAGCTAAGTATCAGTAAAAAGACGATATGTATATACTGGCACTGTTACCCATGACAATAAATAAGTCATATCACACTGTGCTCTACTCCATGAATACTACTTCAGAATGACAAAATGAAGAATCCCAAATCAGCCAACTTCCACCTTACTGGGCTTCAAACAGAAATTCTGTAATGAAATCTTGTTACTAGAACTGCCACAGAACTCTTGTTACTGATGTTTACAAGCAAATAAATAAAACAAATTTATGATTAAACTAAAGTTTGTAAGGCAACCTAATGCTATTTTTGTGCCTGCTCTTCTCATCAAAACTACCTGTTATTGAGTTTAAGCCCTCATCTGAACAAATGCCTTGGTTACTTAATAAATCACTTAGTGCAGAACTGCATTCAGCTAAGCTAAGTTGGTTAAACTATTTAATAACTAGGTAAGTAACAGTTCAGATAATATATTTGCATGCAAAAGATTCATATTTCCTTCAGTACATGATGCTTTGCCATCACTTCCAAGCCACTCTGCATTGCACTAAGCTCTTCTAGCATGATCTGCTCTTTGGATTCCTCTTGGAAGACCTCAAACAGCAAAATACCTGTGAGTGACTCAGTAACCACAGCAATGATTTCTACTGGCTCAGTGTAATCATCGTCACCGTGGTGCCACAACTGATCCCCATTCAAGTTTTGCAACATAAGCTTGTTACAAGTAATATTCACAGATCCATTTATCTGCAATGTGAAAAAAAAAGGATTACTTTATATAAAAATTGTCCTCTTCTACACTGCCAGAGCACTAGTGCCTATGCTTTACAGAAAAAGACAACAAATTGGAAGCTGCCTGAGGGAGCATAGATTCTACCCAAATTCAGTTCTGTTTCTGAAGATTAATTGCTGCTGAAGCCTTAAAGCCAGCCAACAGGAAATGACAGACATCACTTAGCTGAAACTGAAATTTTGTTCACAGCTGAAAATTAAAAGACCTGATTTTGAAAAAGATTCCATCTATTTCTCACCACTTGTAAGTCTTCAAATCAAAATGGAATGCTTTTTTACATGTCATGCTCCAGATCACCTCTAGCACATTGACTCCAATGCAATTACTAGGGAATTAGTAGGCAAAACTCTTTTGACACCACCATGCTAGAGTTCTACCTGGACAATTGCAATGGCTTTATAACACAGAGTTGAGTGCGTCATGGTGCACGCAGTGCCAAGGAACATTCCTGGGCACTGGCCCTCCATCACCTACACTGCTAGAAGGGCTTTAGGAATGTTTTTCTACTTGGGCCAGCTACTGCTCTCCAAAATAACTTCCAGGCATAGTTCAAGGGATTACAGTGGCCAAGTATCACTCCCAACAGGCAGTCTGAACGTAGCCACTTTGTACTAGAAAATAAAGAGAGTTAAACACTGTTCATGCAAGTGACTCCACAGACTATGCCAGCTGAACAGAGCACTTGAGAATGGTCCCAGGCATATTCAACCTTCAAAAGCAGACACAGCTTTAGAGTCTACAACACTACTGAACTGTTAACGAAAGACTCACCTCCATTGTTTTTGTTATGTTCCTCTTGTTTGTCCAGTAAGAGACAGATAGGCAGGTGACCGTCACATTTCCCTTCACCGGCTTTCCGTATGTATACCTGAAACACACCAAGCAAAGCAAAACAATGCATCTTCTCAAGAGCCTGGGCTCCTGAAGAGCTTTGAAGGTAAAAAGGTCCACTGAAATACTTTTTCCCCAGTTTCAAATATGGCTTGAACGTATTTGCACTTTGAACCATGACGTTTTCATCACTGTGACCACTTCATTGACACTAAAGTCAGAAACCCAAAATCTAGAGAATATACAGAGAAGTGGGAAGTGCTGCCCTTCCCTGAACATGAGCTCTACAAGCCTGTTCCTTGTAGAGGGCTGTACAATTTAAGCAAGTTAACTACATTCAGCTAAGCTAGAAGCAAGTTACTGAACACAACATGCAGCACCATAATTAATAGACAATAGAGTTAAAACGGGATGTGGGAAGCACAAGTGTTATGCTTCCCAAAATGCTGAATGTACAAAATGAGTGATTTCAAGATATTTACATATATTCAAATTATTCAATAATCACAGTGCAAACAAATCATTGCATTATTGCACAGCAGACACAATTGGCAATTGTAGTTAATTTATAAACTGTAATATACTCAGTGAGTAGTAATAAATCAACATTTTGCTCAAATGTTTCCAACCTATATGTAAGAGAAATCATTAGAGTCAGACCTCGTAGAATAGGAAATAGAGAGAAAATAACATTCTAATCCAACAGTATTAATACATTCGGATGTGATAACTAAGTCGTTTGGGTTGTTATGGATACGACTAGCAGTCACTTAAGAAAGATCAAAGCTGAAGGTAGAGGAAAAGGATAATCAAATAGTATAGTTACAGGAAAATTTCTGACAACGCTGTCTTGCACCTGAGCTGCAGTCTTTCCCGGTAGATCTAATTACAGGAAGAAGCAGCTCTAAGCTTGAAACATTACTGTCACTGGATAACATTCTGTAGTTAATCTAACAATAGTCCAGAAATGAGAAAGGAAAAAGGATTTATGACATCTACAAGTTTAAAGGACATGTAAAGTCCTTGTATACAGAGACATTTTGTCTATAAAAACAGCCACCAGGAATGAAGTCATTCCTTATAAATAATTATGACATATCAGTAAAACCTTAGCACTGCTGGGATTCAATCCCAGACTATTCACTGGCGCCCAAGTCTGGATTTATTGCAGCAGACAGGTATGCTTTCCAATACCTTAACAAAGGAGACAAGTATCTTGTGGCAGACCAAAACAAATTAGGAAACCAAATTCACATTGGCATATACTCCAAAAGAAAAATAGGAAAAAAAAAAAGTGAAAAATCTTTTTTTTTTTTAATTACACCTAATGAGAAACCTACACAGTTTATAGTATCGGGTTGCATTGTCTCCAGGAAAAGAAGCTTTTTCTCAGAAGTCCAAACATTCCATTTAAACAGTCTGTTAATCAATCACTTCTGTATTCCACTTTGAATTGACTGTTTAGAAGGTATGCATTCTAATGCAATTAAATAGCTCCAGAAAGACTTTCACTTTCAGGTCTTCTTGAATGGGTTTACCAAGTAGCTTTACTTGGTTCTCATCTTCCCAAAATAAAATTCATTTCTATCTGAGATTAAAAAATAAAATATTATTTGTACAGCAGTCTACAATGAAGAATAGTAGTCTACAGTAAAGTCTGTTCTGAGCTTCTCAAGAGTTTTCAATTCTTCAGCAATTTACAGGTATAGGTATATTGTAAGCCAGTAGAAGCCTGTAGTTCAAATCCATAACATGGATAAATCGGTATAAGAAGGATGCGAATAGAAGCTTGCATAATTTTCCTGTTGGTATGGTAAAACATAGTTACTCTACCTAAAGAATTTGATGTGATATGTTGGAGAGCATAATGAAAGAGACACAATAACAGCAAAAACAAAACAAAACCAAAAAAAAAGTCTCAAAGTTTACATTATAAAGAAAAGATTCGAGAAATTTTATAAATAAGTCAGTTGAAAATATCTTGGCTGTAGTCTAGAAATGCCTATACCTAACCAAAAAGGTGCAGCTAAAAGTCTGAAGATCTGTCTATCATTGTTATACAAAAATCCAGTAACTAGAAATATAAGCTAGCCAGCTAATGTACAGCAGAGGACACTTTTTTAGCATTTTAGCAGGTTTTTACTTTATTATTTACAGACATAAAATAATTATCTTAACAGAGAGCACAACAACAGTATCCGTGTTTTACTTACTTTGCAGTGACAACACCAGTTACATCTTTCTCTCTCAAGGAGTAGTATAATGGTGTTGTTATCATAACATCAAATTTTGGTAAAACTAAAAAAAAAAAAAAAAAAAAAAAAAGTAAATTATTTAATTCATATAAAAATAACATTTACATATTTTGAATATGTAATATGGTACAGACTACTGCAGTTTCCCAAGGAATATAAGGTAAGATATACTTTTAACACAGTTCTGTGCATGCTTCAGTCTAAGATATTTTGTCAAAAGGTGGGCACCAAGCATCACAAGAGCAGCCTGTGCATAACCTTGCATGGCTAAAATATAAAATGTTTGTTTCTCCTTTCTCAAAGCAAGGTTGTAGGGGAAGCCGTAAATGTTCGGCCTGTTTAACCTTTACAGAATTATCAGGAAGCTTCATGATCAAATACTATACAGATATTTTGGGATGAACACATTGCCTGGAAGCTCTTGGGAAAACAGGGACAAGACAACATTCAGATGCTACAGTAGTAGGTCATTAAAGCTACCAGAAATAAGTAGGGCAGCTGATAAAATGATGTTTCTCCCCAGAACAGTCAGTCTCAGAGAAGCAGATTTGGAAATTAAACTTTCTGGGAGTATTCAAAAAGTTTCTGTTAGCCAAGATTAACTAGTTCCTCTAAACTCTAAATTCGTGGAGACTCAGTTACTAATTTTGGTCAGTATTAAATGTCCTTGAATAACACTTACCATATTCCATCACTTTAAAACTTTGATAATGTACTTGACCCTATTGAAAAAAAAAAATACGTAAGAACATACATGCAGTTAGAGTGGCATGTTTAATGCATTTTTTAAGCCCAATCCCACCCATACTCAGCTTAAATTATAATTGCTGAAATGAGGCAATTTTAAATTACATATCAACAGCCATCAGCTCCTGTTACAGAGTTCCTGCAAGAACCAGCTGAAGATATTTGCACCAAAGAAGCATGCAGGTAGTTCACATATAGTAGATTCATTATATATATAATGGAGTCCTCAGAGAGCTGTTAGTCTGCAAACATCTACATATGGCTGGTTTCTGTATATAGATATATCAGAGTCAGCTAGCCTAAAACTATCAAGCATTAAGCATTCACAGTGATCAAGATGAACGATGACAGAACTACCAGCAATATCTCTGCTAATTCATTTAGAATTAACTCTGGTATCTCAATGCAAGTCCGTATAGTGTATCTAGAAGACAAGACAACTTCAAAAGCATGTATAATCTTAAGGATCTTCATTCACTTAAAGAAACAAACAAACTAACAAAAAACTAAGATTTAATTATAGTCTGCGGTACATACTTACTTCTGCAGAGATTTCTTGAGCTTTATCTTTCTGACTTTTATTTATTGGTTAAAAATCAAAGGAAGAAATAAGCAACTGTAAAGAATCTTAAGTTTCTTCTATTTTCCTATTTTTGTTTGGTTTTTTTCATTTCTTCATTTTCCTCAGAATATCTAGAAGTCTGTTCTGGAATATTATTGATATTTGGTATCTTAGGCCATACATTGCACATTCTTAGGAAATTAATTTTACAGGTTGTTTGTTTTTGTTTTGGTTTTTACCCTGTTCTCTTAACATTAAAAAAAAATATATTAAATAATATTAAAATATTAAAAAATCAGCAGCTATTTTTGTTCATTGGTGCAATTATAGCCTGACCCAAAAAGTCAGGGTAGTGAGACATGAATTTTGCTTCTGTTATCTTACTCAATTATTCTTCCTTGTTAGAGTGTGAGTAATTTTGAGCAAGCATGCAAGTCATTTGTCTGTGGGCATATAACCCTCAATTCTCATTTTCACAGTGCCATGCCAGAAAGCTGCCATCAGCAGCATGAGGTACCTGGAACTGGACTCTGAATCTCAGCTGATCTGCCTGACACCAGGATTACATGGGAGCAGTGAACAAATTCTCTTTCACAAGTCTTTTTTGTAATCATTAATCAATCAGACTGTGCCTCACTTAACCATATGGGACATGTAAGCACATTCTATCACGCTAAGCAATGTATCAATGGCATAAATAAAGACACAAAGTATTGCTAGCATAATACATCTTGTACCCATATCTTGCTAACTATTTGATATTCTCAGTGTCAACAAACACATGATGTGGGCATAAAGTTAAATTATTATACAAAAACAGAATCATTCCTCAAGAGTTTTGTTTGAGGAGAAAGAATATCACTAAGTTACTTTTGAAATACTTATGCCAGCCTTCATCTAAAAATGTGAATAATATAAGTTTTAGGTGTACACACATTTTTTAAATGTTTGGCTTTAATGCTAATAAATAATAAATAGTAGTAAAATAATAATTATTATAATAGAATGGATAATCCAATAAAACTATGCCCACAAACAAAATGAATCAGTCAAAAATATTTTTTGCCTGGTTCAGCAGGAGCCATCACGGATGGCCTCCCTAGCCATCCCACTGAATGCATGCGAGGAAGGGACAGCAACAGCCATTCTGGCAGCCAGCGGTGCTCCTGTGCTCAGATGGGACATTTGGAGGAGCTCCTGTGCTCGAATGGGACATCTCAACATGAGGGCTTCCTCCTTCTGACAGGGCTCCAGGTCACAAAGGAAAAGCAACCAAAAATAATCTCAAGCCTTAAGCAACACAAGAGCAGCAGAAGAATTAAAGGGTTAGATTCCCATTCTTTTTTTTTCTTTAAAAAATAAAAACAAAAGCTTCCAAGAGGAAAATCTGAACTCAACTGGACCAGAAGAACAAACTAAGAAAATGAAAGAGTTTCCAGTTCCCAAAGGACGGGAAGGGGAAGGCTCCTTTTGAAACCCTGTTTGCTTCTTTGATTAAGACCCTTCTGAGAAATAGGGAAAGACCATGATAGACAACAGTCTGTCACTAGGAGGTGGCTGTTTTCCAAGGTCAGTATCACTGGATGCTGTTCAACTGCACAATGAGGTTATGACAATGTGGAGCTCAGAAGTCAGAAGTCTGCTTGTTTTGCTTATCTCCAAGAACAATGCCATCCCTACAAGTACCATTTTTGCTAGACATCTTCCATGAATATGGTTTGAAATATGTGGCAAAAGAAATTGGATATGGACAATTGATTGTGAGGTAGTGCACAGAAACATGACTGGCAAGTGAGAAAGCTGCCAGATGTCCCTAGGCCCTGCAACTGTGTGGTTCTTCAAAGAGCCTCACTGAGAATCACAGTAACATCAGTATTTAGATATTTCACTCTTTAAGTAGGAATTAGTTATCCTCTAAGAGGTAAGTGAAATCTGTAGTTTGACTGCTTCATCAAGGTGTGTCAGGTGGGAATGAGTGTGGCAGGAGAAGATGAGAGCATGAACACAGAACACCTGTGAGAAAAACACTTGGACCAAGACTCAGGCTGCAAACAACTATAATGGTTACCCATCTCTCTTACCTCATCAAGAAGAACTGCAAATTAAGCATCTAAGAACAAGCTCCTCATGCATAAATGTTTAAACTTTTCCTAGCAAAAAAACTTCCATCAAAGAAAAATCAGATTGGTGCTCGTTTCATGATTAAGTCACTGATCACCACAGCAACTGCCATATTTATATTCCCATATTTGAAAATACACGTGTTATTCGATATTTTCACATTTGTGCATATCATAATCCTTATGATCCAAAATACTACAGTACAAAATGCTACATGCAGTCCACAATCAGATTACTATCGATTAATCTTAGGAACAGGTATCTTTAGGAGAATGACATTCAGCAAATTTATCCTACATCTGGTTCATGTACATTTTCTATTTCCACTATCAAGCATGTCTATGTCACCCTTGCTGTCAGGCAAACCATGAGCAGAACATTGCTCCAGGTGGTAGGATGAAAAAGTATCTCCTTGAAAATGACTTTCACCTTAGAAATTAAAACAAAATAATTATACGTTAAGGGAACTGAAAGCAGTAGAAAACAGGTATTAAAGAGAGACTAGAGCTCTTGGCTGCAACATCTCTAAAATAACAACCTTTATTACAGAAGGCAAGCCATGAAGTGACAGTGTAGGGAAAGGAAAAGACCCTAATAGGTCAACTGGATGATTTGACTGCCAAGCCAGATTTCTCCCTAATGCACACTTTCATGCCAAGCTGGTTTGAAATAGGCTAAGTAACAACATTTCAACCCCTTTGCACCATTTTAGTTCTTCACAGAATCACAGAATGGCCCGGGTTGGAAGGGACCTCAAGGATCGTGAATCTCCAACCCCTCTGCCACAGGCAGGGCCACCAACCTCCCCATTTAATACTAGACCAGGCTGCCCAAGGCCCCATCCAATCTGGCCTTGAACACCTCCAGGGACGGGGCATCCACAACCTCTCTGGGCAGCCTGTTCCAGTAAAGAACTTCCCCCTGACATCCAACCTAAATCTTCCCTCCTTCAACTTAAAACCATTCCCCCTTGTCCTGCTGTTATCTATCCTTTCAAAGAGTTGACTCCCCTCCTGTTTATAGGCTCCCTTTAGGTACTGAAAGGCTGCAATTAGGTCACCTCGCAGCCTTCTTTTCTCCAGGCTGAACAAGCCCAGCTACCTCAGCCTCTCTTCATAGGGGAGGTGCTCCAGCCCTCTGATCATCTTTGTGGCTCTCCTCTGGACCCTCTCCAACAGCTCTCTGTCTTTCTTGTATTGGGGGCCCCAGACCTGGACACAGTACTCCAGATGGGGCCTCACAAGACCGGAGTAGAGAGGGACAATAACCTCTTTGTCCCTGCTGGCCACCCCTCTTCTGATGGAGCCCAGGATACCATTTGCTTTCCGAGCTGCAGGGCAGCTTTGAGGGCAGGGCTTTCTCTCGCGTAAATATTGTTCAAATACTTTGAAGCATACGCTGTTAAATTAGTTTCCAGGAGCGGTGACTTTTAAGTGCTTAGTTATATACACAATCCAAAAGAGATTTTTTTTTTTTCAATTCAGATACAAAAACAAGCACCATGCTTATTCCACTTGGGCTGCTTTATTCTGTTTTTATGATCTCTCAAGAAGTCAGCATTTCTTAAACCACAAGACATCTATAACATTCTGTGCACATCACTCAGATTATATCTACAGATTAAAAGAAGAAAAAAAAGTGCCAAAAAGAGATCCGTATAAGATGGATGCAATGGATCTTGACATCTAAGAATGACAGTTCAGCTTTTGCTCTGCTGTGATGAACCAGCCCTGTTTGAAGTTATTCAGACCTATGAATGAGATCACAGGGATTGTGCCCTAAATTTTAATTTCTATGGCAGCAGAAGGTCTCTGAAGTGAACGCAGTCTATGAGCACCCTCTGATTTGTTCTGGCACTGTGGGCCAGGCTTAGCAACAGATGAGGCCTGCCTCACACCTCTGTGCAGACCACCAAATAAAACAAAAAGTTATCTAAACAGAGTTAGCCTAATAGAAGCTTTTCACAGTCACTTGCTTCTCATGTTTTGTGTATAGATCCCCAAACTTCTGTTTAATTCCCCCAGCATGGTCTCCAGAAGCAGTCCCACTGGTGTCACATGCATTCACACCATCAGCTCCTGAGTGAGTCACCAGTGCTCATTTACCAACTGCTGAGTATTCAACAAGCCACAAAGGTTTCACATGGTGTCTGGTTACAAAAGAAGGGGGCAAGGGGGCACCTTTTTTTTTTTTTTTGGTAATGATATACCCTCAAACTTACCAGATCAAAGAAGAAATAAATAGGGGATCTAGAAACCAATACACAGAATACACTGTGGATACACTGTAACACATGCAGAAAACCCCAAAAGTTAAAAACATCAAAGTATAAAGGGTAAAATTCTATGATAATCAACCCCAGTAGACACTGAAAGTTGTTTTGTCTTTGGAACTTTTAAAAATAGAATACTCTTCAAAAATATTTTGGAAAGCCCTCATTGCTCCTGAATCATCACTATTCCTGTGTCATAAATTTCCAGACAACAACTTCCATCAATTAGATTGCAAAATGCCTGAGAAGAAAAACTTTTAGATTGAGATATCTGCTACTAAAACTCAGTAACTAAAAGCCTTTCATAAAAAGGCTCCATAACAGGAAATATAAGATATCCAACTAAAATACAAGGTGGAGACTTGGGAACCAGACTGTAATTACACTGTCTTGAGCTTTCTTGGAAGAGTTCTACTAACACCTGTACTCTTATTAGAAGTACTACAGGATGTTTAATAGCAGCAAGCAGCCAGAACCTGATTTAAAACAGGATTCAGAGGCACTACTTCCAAGAATCCAAATTCTGCACACTTGGGAACTGATCTGTCACCACTGGAAGGGAAGTGTTATTTAGTGATTTTATGGCACTTTAAAGACAAGATGAGGAAGAAAGCTCAGGTCCTGGCATCAGGATAGCTAAGTCATGCAGAGATCACCCCATTTGCAATCTGAAGATGTTCCTAAAGCCCTGAGTAGATCCAAAAGATCCTATGGATACCGTGGACTCAGTCAAGCAGTACCAGTTACAGACAAGAAAATATAGCTATAAAAATGCCAAACCCACCAAAATACAGGACAGATATGCTAAGCACATCTTACCACTAAATCCAAGTTCTTAGTGACCCCTGCTCTCAGGACAGGATTGGTGAATCTGCAACTTCATATATAATACAGAAAAACCCGTACCTCCCTTGATGACAGCTGTAGCACAGGAATACTTACTCAGAGTGATCTGAGCCACTCACTTGCTTTAATTGAACACTGACTCAATCTCCACCGACTAAAACAGGAACATCAATAACTTATGTAAGATATGCTATAAACCTGAAACCAAATCCCCTCCCATATGATCTTGACATTCAAAGCATAAGCTAATTTCTGACTAAGAACCAAAAGAAATTTCCCATCAGTCAAGTACTTCTTTTCCTTTATTCTTAAAGGTTTCTTGCATCTTTCATTAATCGAACGGTATGATATGCTATCAGAAAAATAAGTGTGAAACAACTCAGTAGACAGTCTTAGCAAAATAGTGCATAGCTGCTTAATATACTTTTGTGCTTAATATACTTTTGTGCATGATAGCATCATCCGATGTAAGATATTGTGCAGATATTTCCATATGCTATGGCATATGGAAATAATGCATACTGCTTTGCCATTATGTTCTTTTAACACCAAATTTGAAGATCAAAGAAGTGTAAATTCTGGAGGAAAAGGCATCTGAAAGGAAACAAACTTCTACATGTGGTGTTTTCTCCCCCACATTTTAAACATCATAAGAATAGCCAGGTTTTTCTGGTCCCCAAAGCCTACTACGTTTTTACTTAGATACACTGTTCCTTCTCTCCTCTATTTGTATTTTCATTTTATATATCTTAGTGACAGAAGAAACCATTTAACCTGACCTCCTTTTATCACAGGTTTAGTTACTCTAGAATTCAGCTATTCCAGCAGTCTGCTTGATTTCAATGCATCTACCAAAGAGGCAATCATTCTTAATGCTAAAGCATCAGGCAAAAGAGAAGCCCTCAATCTCATTTTTTTGTTTGTTTGTTCTGGTGATTAAGAGCCTGACTGATGAAACAAACATCTGTGCAAAAGAGAAACTGTCCAGTTTCAATTTCTAATAGCTGGTTCATACCATGCCTTCCTCTAATACATTAAAAAGCTTTTTAAAACCTGTAATGGCACCTAGAGATTGTAATCAATAAACCCACTGATTCATTTTATCCTTCAGTGTACAGTCAACATTGAACATCTGCAAGTCCCCAGCAATAAGCTTTCTTCCCCATCTCCATCTGCAAAGTCTATCACCAGTTTGTACTAGAAACACTCTGGGTGACTGACATTTGCCCAATATTCAAGCCACTCTCCCTTGATAGACTTCATGTATATTGCACTGACATTTTTTCATTAGAATTTTGTACAATAAAAAAACCTTTACAGAAATCTGCTACATGAATAAAGCTACCTATTAAATCCATTATAGCCCAAAAGAATTTAATTCTTTGACAGTGGATTCCCACATCACCTTTATTGACATTTTTCTCAGAATTCATGCCATGTGACAGGTTTCCCTTCTTATCTCACTTATTCTTTCCTGTCAAGGACATACTCATCTTCTGCTTGTCTTCTTAAATCTTCTCACAGTGAAATTCACTAAACCATACAGAACTATCAGAATACATACTAAATATTTCCATCTCTGCCACATATTCACTGTTTCTTCATGCTACTGGGCTCTGCCACCTCTGGAATTTCTTTTGTTTCTAGCAAACTTTAAGAACACTTTCATACTTTTGTTAACCATCAAGTTCTCTTCAGGATCTTTACATTTCCTACAAATTCGCAAGAGTTCAGACTTTCTCATTAGAATGGTATCTATCTATCTATTACTCCTTCTTCTTTTTCCCCACTTATTAAATGTTGTCGTTCTTAAATATGAACTGCTTCCTTCATCAGTGAATACAAAATAATCCTGTTTCTGTTCTGACCAAGTTTATCTTTTCCTAAGAAAGTATTTTGTTAAATGTAGGAAAAGCATTATGCAGTGCTTTTCACCTTGAATTGTCCCCTGAAACAATGATGAATAGACAAAGATACTCCAGTTAGATGGGCATTATCTCTGCCCTTGGATATCCTTCATGTCACTGAAGCATTTGGAACTCTATTTAAAGGATCCCAAACCTGGCATTCAAGGCTACACTCAATGTTAGAACACTAAGATTTACAAATCAGAATAATTGGGTGTTCTTAGTGAAAAAGAACAAAGTCAACCTAGGAATGGGTGCATCCCCGCAGATCTAACATGAATCCAGGCCAATGTACAGCCTTTGGCAGCAGTCAATTTTCTACCAGCCTGAGACTGGGGGGCCTCCTGAACCAGGGGTCAGAGTTTTTCAGTTCACAATTCTTAACAGCCTTTACCTCTGTGAATTTACCCAGACATTGCCTTTGATCCATTGGGAATTTCACAACAAATGCTCATGATGAGCTCTACAGTTTACTTGTGCCATTTTAATTGGTTTGAAATTGCCCTCTAGCTAAGTTTCAGAAGAGACAGTGAACAAAATGTTCCCTATTTATCTTCTCCTTCTTGCTACTCATGACTTGAGTGACTTGTTTTCCTGGCTTAATGACATGTATGCAGTACATATTGCACAGTAAAAATCTGAAGTATCATTTCCTATCATCTACTGAAATTTTACTTGACTGTTGACTGTTTTCTCAGCTACTTCACTAACCTAGATGAATCTGTGGCATTTTTCTTTCAATTTCACATTTTTTTCCCCTTATTTATTTAGTTATTTCAAGAAGGAATTACATTCCTATTCAGATTCTGAGAAAAGCTGCTGCCTTTCCTTCAGCAGTCTTTTCCTGACTTCAGGATTACTCATGACTTAGCAGAAAGTCCTATCACAACTTCACACTATTTTTTTTTTTTCCTCTAGCAGAGCTGTTGAAGAAGCCCACCACCATTTCAAGACTTTGTTCCTTTGTCTGAGCCATGCTTCCCCCCATCCGGAAAAGTGCCTGTGCATTTGTGAGTGGGGCTGTGCTGAGAACCAGATCAGGGATCTGGACTAGGTCAAACAAAATAAAACAGTGCCTTAATCTTCAAACTTTTCAATTTCCCTGATGCACTTTAAATCTCATCCTCATTACACTACTGAGAAGATGCTGAGCAGCAGCATAGGCATGGGAAGGTGCGGCCAAGCCTAAGAACAATTTAAATCATTTTTCCCAACAAAGACAATAGTAATGAACCCACACCTGCATGAAAATGTGTTGGAAGAACCCAGTCTTGATCATCAGTTGAACATCTCATCTACCTCACTCTATAGAAATCTATGAAGATATAACTCCTACTGGCAATTATCATTCTGAAGTTATACA
The DNA here is from genome assembly GCA_016647715.1 of Pavo muticus. Classification (NCBI taxonomy): domain Eukaryota; kingdom Metazoa; phylum Chordata; class Aves; order Galliformes; family Phasianidae; genus Pavo; species Pavo muticus. The sequence continues at coordinate 2,652,953 of JACDJE010000034.1, read as the reverse complement.
TAACTAAACAAGGTTTTCTGCTTCTACCTCATATTATTAGGAAACATTACACAGTTCTGTTTGTACTTGCTAACTGTCTCTGAACAGTTGCTGCACGCCAATTCGGAAATGCAGTTCCCATACTACGGGGATGTAGAGCAGCCTGAATAAACTTGACACACACAGTCCTGAACAACTAAACCTCCAGCTATTTCGACAGTGCACTTACCAGTGTATGAGAACCTTAAAGGATTTGGACTGATAGGACTGTTACCAAAGCAACATGCCAAATAAATTCTACCAGCTTTGTTATGAAATAGTTCTGCTTCAGTATTCATCATTTCTATTTTGCATAGTGATTTTTTCCTCAGTAACAATTGAGTCACTGGGAATTGCTGAAACACCACTAAGACTAAACAAGCATTTGTAAATGACAGTATTGGATGCCACACCCCTTGAGATAGTGGCTGGCTGCACACCAGAGAACAGTGAATTTCTGTGTATTAGCTTTCAAAATAAAGGTAAGGTTGTTTCACTTAAAAAAAAATAGTACTTCATATGTTCTTTCTTCAATATACTTTCAAATAACATATTTTAGAATCAAAATCCAGTCCTTAGGATAAAATAAGCATGCTTGCTTCTATATATATATATATATATTTAATATATTCTCTTCTTAATGCATTTACTTACAAAACCATTCACTACTGAAAAACTTGTGAGGTTTGCATAGTTCTGAGGGGTTCAACATGAAAGAAAAATTTCCCCTCATGATCCATACTTATTTTTGGCTTCACTTTAGCAAAGCAAACACTATTTTATTCACATCTATCAGGACATCTATCAGGAGAAATGAAATTTCACTGTAACCTGACAGCGTTAATACTCACGTTTACTTCCACCTCTATGGACCAGTCTCCTAGTGGAGGGTTCTTTGATAACTGAAATTTTTTTGAAACTACACCTAAATCACCCTCCTCCAGCAACCACTGCTGAATCAACTTCTTCCGAGGATCCTAGGAAAAAAAAAAAGTCAGGGTCCATGTTAAATGCAAGTGGCTTCACTAGCAAGATTTAGGCATCAATATATATAACCTGTGTTTGGCGTGTACCGTTGGAATATACGAAAAATTCCAATGTACAATGAGGTTCCCGTGGATACTTACTCGGATATATATATTTAGAGAAGCTTTATAAGGTTTGAGATCAGGATAGACTGTGACAATCCGAAACATGACATCCTGTCCTGGTTTGTATGTAGATTTATCAGTCTGAATGAATACAGAGATACTCTTTGCCGTGTATATCAAGCTGGTACGGTTAGAGAAGATGCGCTGGCCATCAGCATGGCCTTCCACCAGTAATTCATAAGTCCCAGAAGCACTTTCCAATGGCAACTAAAAAGAGAACAGTGAGTCACTGTTAATTACCCAAGATATAACTGAAGATATTATGATCATAGAATCATAGAACGGCCTGGGTTGAAAAGGACCATAATGACCATCTAGTTTCAACCCCCTTGCTGTGGGCAGGGTAGCCAACCACTAGACCAGGCTGCCCAGAGCCACATCCAGCCTAGTCTTGAATGCCTCCAGGTATGGGGCATCCACAGCCTCCTTGGGCAACCGGTTGCAGTGTGTCACCACCCTCTGTGTGAAAATTATTCCATAAAACATTTGCCATTAAGGTCTCTGCCCTGTCAACTTAGGTAAACACTTAGAAAGAGGAATAGGACTTCAGGATTCAGTTACTTTAACAATTACATAGAAATGTATTCTCAGAGGCAATCTTCCAAAATATTTGTATGTGATTTTTGCTAGTAATCAGATTTTCAATAACATAAGTAGGTATGCATTCATACACCATTAATAGACAGTCCCATTCTGCTCTCTTTTCTTTCAACAGTTATTGAGAAATTTCTTGCATTTGATCTTGGGGGCTATTTTTTTTTCCAGACTTTGTCATTTTCTAGCAAATTATTTTCCAGAAATATAAGAGCTGAAGAAGATACATATAGGCAAGATGCACAAGACAGAAAGAAAACCTTGTGTACCTCTTTATAAGGATCAGCACACCTTTTAAAGTGGAAAAATTGAATTCAGAATGGAAGTCTCCTGAGAAGCTGAGTATTGCTTTTCAATGGAAACTAATTTTTTTCTCATTTCAGTGCTTTCGATGATTCATAATTACAATAAGTACTGCAGCTCAACCAGTAAGATAGCTATTCTTCCCAAGGTATGAAGAACAAGTGTAGAGAGATTTTATACAGTTAGCTGTGATGCCTTGTTAAGGACAGACACTGAAAGCTCCTTCAGTGCTGGCAGCAAACTTGGGCAGATATCGCTAGCAAGGAAAGTTGGACCACATAAGACAAGAATAAACACGCACAGGTGTCTCCTTCCAGTGACTAGAGGAAATCTGGAGCTCACAATTTAGATGCACCAGTTCATTTCCTGCACTTAGATGGAGGAACCTCAGCTACAGGAGGTCTAAACGCTCTAAGCAGAACTGCCGCAGGACATGGAGATGTCACCTTGAGCAGAGCCTGCACAGACAAGGAATGACCCATTCCAGCCCAGATGCAAACTTCTGTCCTGGCATCTGCTTGGAACTCTCTCTTTGAAGATGGAAAGGGTTTAACAAAAGCATGCAGCTGGTTCCAGCAAATAGCGCTGCTAAAAAGCTTAGGACTCACATGCTTCTGTTTGTAGTTAGAACAGTAAATCTGGAGTAAAGCCTCTGAAGTCAAGACAACTAAAACAGGCTTACATTTTTCAGCAGAACATATGGAAATTAAGCTCTCTTCTCACACTGGTAATGAAAATTACATCTGTTAACTCACCAGGCACAGCACTTCAAAAGTATCCTACCAAGCTCTATAATCAAATGCTGCCTTGCTGTCAAAACTCATTTTAAGAACATACAGTGAAGTAATGGATTTTTTCCCAAATGAGGAAGAATACAACAGTGACAAATACCACAAATGCAAATGTCTCTACCAAATACATTTCCTTCTCCATGTGTTTACCTATAAACAGGAATTAACTACAATTTCATCCCTCCCTGTTGAGTTTCTATTTTGAAAAACAAGCTAAAAGGAAAAACCATTGAGAGGAAAAATAAATAGGTTCTCTTTTTCCACCCACAAACAGGCATATGATGACACAGGAGAAACGGTACCCTTTAAAAGCTGGACTTATATAACCAAATTCTAGGTGCAAAACACTAAACTGAAATTGACTCTGCACTTCCTTCAACTGCAGGTCACTGTATACACATTGCCAAGAACATATGATTCACATATTTCAACACTGAAACTTTCTCGCCAAGTATTCTGGAATATATTAGACAGGAGGAATGGCCTTAGTTACTACATCTATCAAACATAACCTCACAATTAATTCATTTAAGAATACTATCGTGTATTTAATATGCTTTATTCCCTAAGAGGTGGACAGGATTTTCTGCAAGAACTCCCAAAAACATTACAAACCTTCAATGCCAAATTAGGGGTAAAATAGGCTTGTTTTTTCTCACTGTAGCTATGAATAGTGCTCTAACAGCTTTATTGTAAAACACTTCCTTAAAAATCCGCAATCATCATTTACAGACCTTCTGGCTTTTTCTGTAGCCTTTTTCTGTCTTGAATAAAGCTACATGGGATTTTGCCCTGATTTTTAATGTCTTGATACTTTTTATATCATAACGTGGTGACAAAGCTGCCTATTGTACCTTTGTGGATGTAAAATCCAAAGACAATAAAAGTTTGCATCGTACTGCAGTGTATTAGGACATCTGAGGTTTAAAGTAACTCAAATTTTGTTGCATGTCGCCATGCTAATGGAAATTGAAATAACACAACGTTTCTGGAAGTTCACTGCTTAAATAAGGGTAACTATTTGCCTCAGCCCCATCAGTTCCATCTCCCAGGGATGCTTCTCAACCCATGTATGAGCTACGCATTTTTTAAACAGTACCTAGCAGAAACTTACTGTAAAATACATTTTATCTTAGTTGATACACTTCCCAACTATATGGTAGTACTATCCTTGTTTTGGCACCCCTAACACAAGAGAGAAAATGGCCATTTCAAGCCCTTCTAACCACATCGGCCACCCTCACAAACACCTCAGACAAGGAAGCTCTTGTCTCCTCTGGAAAACATGACAACTGAAACTATTACCCACTTTATGCTACCAGCCAAGTATACTTTGGGCAATACAGAAGTCTACCATAGCTACATGAATAACAAAAAAAAATCTCACCATTAAAAATATGAGTCAGTTCTTCTCACCTGACAGGATACGTTCAAACAGTGCCCGACCACTCTCCTCCCATCCCTACAACACGCCTTAAATGTTCAAGAAATGTGTAAAGGGTGCTCAAGGAAGGCATTGTTTCATTCAAGCTGTAGTAAGGCAGGCTGGCAAATTTAGATTGAGCTGGATATAGGGTCCCCTATTTTATTGTGTGCTTGAAATATTCTAGAAAAAATAGACTCTTAGTACTACTGAAGTGATTGTGGAATTCGATTTTGTAGAAGCCTAGTAAGACATAAGGATGCTCTTAGACTGGGCAAATTATATTAATGAACTTGCTAATCTAACTTGTTTGGTTTTTTTGTGTTTTTTTTTTTAATCAAATTGTTAATGTTACTATTTTCTAATTTATGGTTTGTATAGATACATTTCAACCTAGAATTCTTCACAATGTTGAACTGCTCATCATTACTGATAAGCCGTTTATCAAATATTTCCCGACTATTTCATAAGATATACATTTAACCTAAGATCAAAACCTAAACCGACTGCATTTAGGGATATTCAGGCTTACAGATGTTTTAAAAAAAATAAAGAATTTGGTACAAACCTTTTTTCCTGACACAAATACCTAATTCTTCAGATCAAAGTTTAAAGATAAGCATACAGGATTATAAATTCAGAATGCCTACTTAGTAAATAATTATACACTTCTGCATTATGTATCATGCATTTTTCTTGACTAGTTAGTTTACTATGTACTTCCACTGAACGCACATTTACAAATCATCAAGAAGACTATGTATAAATAAGAGCAGTGTTTTTATTTTAATTTAATGTTTCTCAGTTATCAGAACAACAAAGATGATAAAGAGTCTGGAGTATCTCCCGTTCAAGGAAAGGCTGGGAGACCTGGGTCTGTTCAGCTTGGAGAAGAGAAGACTGAGAGAGGATCTGATCAATGTTTATAAATATCTAAAATGCACAAGACAACTAGATGAGGCCAGACTCTTTTCAGTGGTGCATAGTAATTGGACGAGGAACACTGGCCAAAAACTGGAACATAGGAAGTTCCACAAAAATATGCAGAAGAACTTATCTACAGTGAGAGTGACAGAGCACTGGAAGGGGTTGCCCAGAGAGGTTGTGGAATATCTCCTTCTTTGGAGATATTCAAGACACGTCTGGACACCTACCAGTGCAACCTACTGGAGGGAACCTGATTTAGCAGGGGGGCTAGACTCAATGAGCTCTAGAGGTCCCTTCCAACACCTGCAACTCTATGATTCCGTGATTACTTCGCACAATTATTTCAACTCTAGTAAGCCTTCAAAATGAAACAGGGGTATAGAAATAGGGGTATCAGCTAGTAAAAAAAAATCATAAAGGAAAGTTCTGGGCTCAGTCTTTATGATAGCTTGTGATGATGCTGGAATTCAGCTCACAAATTCTGTAACTTCTTGCAATAAGCTGTGGAGCACTTGATGTGAAAATTCTTAGCTTAATGGTCAGCAAATACACTCATATATCTCATCAGCAATAGCTGCCGAAAAATCTCAGGCAGTCAAGATTTTCTTCAAAGAAAAGGAAATAAATACTTACTACTGGAAGAACAAGAGTCCCAAAGGAATCTGAAAAATAAAAAATGAAAGAAAGAAAACAGTGTCAAAAACAAACTTTATAAAAATTGAATATCAACATAACCAGGTTAATTTGCAGATCAGTTCTCCTCCCCATTCCCACACTGCCCAAAATACCCACTGGACACTTGACCCCCTTGCTGTGGCTCCCCCTGCACTCAGTGTACATGGACAGCCCACGCAGCCCCTCATGCACAGGGTGCAACCAGCTGGCCCACGTGCACATGTTGTTCAGTCAGCTGGCTGCTGCCAAACACTGTCTGGAAATGAAGCTGAGAAACAGTCTGATATGACTACTGCGCTGGTAAATATTGATATGCCATACTTGTATTTCCTTCAGCTCCATCAGGAATCTGCAGGGGGGGGTCACTGTCAGGGGAGTGGGACTCATCATGAGACACAGGGGAAGAGCATCCTGGGATTATCAGAGGATCACAGAACATCCCAAGTTGGAAGGGACCCACAAGGACCACTGCATCCAACTCCCAGCTCCACATAACATCACCCAACATTCAAACCCTATGTCTGAGAATGTTGTCCAAATACTGATTGGACACCAACAGCTTGGTGCCATGCCCACTGCCCTGGGCAGCCTGTTCCATGCCCACCACCCTCCGGTGCAGAACCTTTCCCTGACCCCCAGCTGCCCCTCCCCTGACACAGCTCCATGCCATTCCCTTGGGCCCTGTTGCTGTCACAGAGAGCAGAGCTCAGCGCTGCCCCTCCGCTCCCTGTGAGGAGCTACAGCTGCTATAAGGCCACCCCTCAGCTCCTCTGCCCTAGGATGAGCATACCAAGGGACCTCAACCGCACCTCACATGTCCTGCCCTCTAGATCTTTCACCATTATGCAAGGCTTATAACAGGATGTTTAGGGGAGGAACCGAAGATCGGAAAATGGATGAATGTAGGCAATTTAAGGAGGAACAAGTGTGGGAATACAAGAGGACTAAGGGGACAAAGCAGCTGGTCAAGCAAAAAAAGAGGTTGATCAAAACATTTGTCTGGCCATGCCTTCTGCCTGATCAGTACATTCTGTCCTGTCCTCTTCTTAAACTCAACTTCGTTTTTTTTTAATGCAAGAGACTAATCTGTATGCATGTGTGTCTGGAGATCTAGCCACTATTAACAGGAGTAGGCTTATGGATCAGAGGGCTCACGTTCAGGTGCCAGCTGGAGAGACAGGAGTGTGCAAATACAATGTTGGCATGCATGTCAGTGTGTGATCACTAATAACGACCAGACTTGGTCATTCAGCAGTGAGTGAAGCTCCCTGCGAGCCAGGGAGATCGTCCCTGAGGTTGAAGAGCACCTGGAGGAGTTGGTATTAGAAGGATCAGGATGGCCAGATCAACAGCAGGAGAGACCATGAGGCCTGGGGGTACACCAAAAGACCTGGTTTTGTGTTGGGAGTATGTGGGTTGCATTTGTCCTTCTCTGTGCAGGACACAACCAAGAGGATGATTTAGCAGAGGGTTGTTAAGGTAGTATGGTTAGGTTGCAGTTGGGCTAGGTAATCTTTAAGGTCTTTTCCAATCTGAGCAATTCTATGAATGCAGGACCACATACTGAACAGACTGGGCATCCAAGGCCACCTTACTGGTGGGATCCACAGTGGGTGCACGTAATGTATGCTTATGTGTGCATGGAGGTCTGTGTATCAGCAACTGGAGCGAGGCTTGCATGCCCAGATACTGGGAAGATCAATATTCAGTGCCAACTACTGGGCAGATTGTCTAAGCCCAGCTATGGCAGGGACCCAAACTGCGGGCATGTGCGTGTATATATATATATATACATACATACATACATACATATATATTTTTTTTCCTGTCAACCAGACCTTCATCCTGATCAGCCAGAGGTGAGATGAAGGTGCTGTTTGTATGAGTACAGCATGCCTGTCTGTGCTAATCTGTGTAACTATCCATGTGGATGTACGTAGCACATACATGTGTCTGTGTGCCTACTGGGAACACATATTTGGCCTTACTACTGGTTGGGCCTGGGGCCTGGAGCCACATCAGCCTCTGCTTTGCCAGGCTGCTAGATTTAGCAACTCCCTAACAGTCACAGCAGTCTCAAATCTGCTAGAACTAGACAACAGTACAGCCCAAAGAAATTGAAATGCAATGCTCCACTTGAATAATGGCTTCCAAGATGCAAACAGACTCCCAGCTGAGACCTACCTGAACAAAGAGGATATGGTTTGGCATTGCCCTCCTTGAAAACAAATCCCCTCTCGGGTAAATTTGTTCCTGGACCGGAGCATTTCTCTGTTTCTGAAAAGAAGCTGATTCTGCACCTCCTTCACATTTAAGAGAAACCCAGGATATTTTGCATTAACCTCTTCTACAGCTAAATAAGTTGACTACTTTTTGTAGTAATTTTCATCAAGTCAACTTTTCTGAAAGGAATGAAAAAGGGAAAAAACTTTAAAAACTGCATTCCGTTAAAGAAAAAGAAAAGAAAGGCCACTGGCAAAAAATTCCTTAATCCTAGTCCTTCCCTCCGGCTTGGTGCTTCCACTGCTATGGGGGCAAACATGAAAAAAAGTCAGCAATATGACCATCTAAGCTCTACCTCTATGACAAACTAAACCTGCTTCTTCACTGAGCATTGGCTCTCATCCACATACATTCACCCCACCCCTTTCTTATTTATGTGGCTGATGGAAGATGTGATACCTTTTCCGGGACTGCAAAAGTACAAACCCCAGAGCAGTACTGCAGAAATGTTACTTCTCCATTTGGTGGGAGCAGACCTCTGTGTTCTCCACTTTTTCCTTTGCATTCACATACCCTGAAACATCTTTACTCAGCCTTCTATTCCCCGAGCTACTATTTTATATTAATTCTGCAGCTGGACAAAGTTCTCAAAGCCATGCACAGCATTTACCACCCTCAAGCAACAGAGCACACAGAATTAACAACTCTCACTGTATTACATCACCTTGGGAACACTTAACTATCATATTATTGTGCAGGACTTAATATAACTTAATATTTTAACTATTTCAAACAATGTGACCTCAAATTTTCTCACAAAACTGAAATTGCTACAGCTTTTATTTTAATTATTTAACATGAGGTTTTTTTGCTGACTTTAATGGTGTTGCCTTTCAGTGCCACCACCTCTCTTATCTCAACATCGCTAGCCAATTTTTTCTTGGTTTTACAGATTTCTTTTTGCAGAGGTTGGAAAAGAGTTGCCATATTGTGGCTAATAAAACCTATAGCTATTAGCATTCAGACATACTTGACAGTGTTAATAGCAAAAAATGTATTTTAATTTTTTTTTGTTAGTATCGTATAATTTAAATGAGTAGTACAACCGCTGCAGGGTTCACTTTTCATGTGTATCAACAGAATCATTTTGTAATTTCCACTCAGTTACATCTTTTTATAATTCCTAGGACAATATGGGTTCACATCTATTTTTCAATCAACTGTTCACCCAGTGTATGGTTTACATACATTCTACACAGAATTGCTGCCCTGGCAGAGTTGTCTTCCATAGGCAGCAGAATGTTACCTCTGAGATAATTAAAAAAGAAAAATTCAGTGTGACTATTGCATTATCATAGAATCATAAAATGGTTTGGGACCTTTACAGAATCACAGAATCACAGAATCACTAAGGTTGGAAAGGACCTATAAGATCATCTAGTCCAACCATCCACCTATCACCAATGGTTCTCGCTAAACCATATCCCTCATCACAACATCCAAACGTTCCTTGAACACCTCCAGGGTCGGTGACTCCACCACCTCCCTGGGCAGCCCATTCCAGTGCCCGACCACTCTTTCAGAGAAGTAGTTTAAGATCATCTAGTTCCAATCCCCCCGCTATAGGCAGGGACACCTCCCTCAGACCAGGTGGCTCAAAGCCCCATCCAGCCTGGCCTTGAATGCTTCCAGAGAGGAAGCATTCACAACCTCTCTGGGCAACCTGTTCCAGTGTCCCACCACCCTCACAGTAAAGAATTTCTTCCTAATAGCTAGTCTAAATCTTCCAGTTTAAAGCCATTTCCACTTGTTCTGTCACTACCTGCCCTTATAAAAAGTCCCTTCCCAAGCCTTCCTGTAGGCCCTCTTTCAGGTACTAGAAGGCCATTATAAGGTCTCCCCAGAGTCTTCTCTTCTCCAGGCTGAAAAGCCCCCAATCTCTCAGCCTGTCCTTGTAGGGGAGGTGCTCCAGCCCTCTGATCACCTTCATGGCCCTCCTCTGGACCTGCTCCAACAACTCCATGTCCTTCCTATGCTGGGGGCCCCAGAACTGGATGCAGTACTCCAGATGGGGTCTCATGAGAGCAGAGTAGAGGGCAGAATCCCCTCCCTCAACCTACTGGTCACATTTCTCTTGATGCAACCCAGGATACGGTTGGCCTTCTGGGCTGCAAGTGCACATTGCCAGCTCATGCTGAATCTTAAATCAACCAACACTCCCAAATCCTTCTCCTCAGGGCTGCTCTCAAGCCATCCTCCACCCAATCTGTACCTGTGCTTGGGATTGCCCTGACCCAGATGCAGGACTTTGCACTTATCTTTCTCTAAAAATACATGCTGTGATTCTGAAAGTCACCATGGCAAATTTGCTATTGACTTCTAGAGGCCTTTTCTTCCCCAGAAGAACACCAAGACTAGCCTCCTTACAGGTGGGAAAATTTAATGACCCCCTTGATCCAGAACTTCATTGCATTCAAAGACAAAACATTTATTTGACAACTGAATTCCAGTAAATGTTGATTTAAAACAAATTGTTCCTTTGACAGTGGCAAGTAGAAGGCAGTCTAGATGGATGGAAAGCAGTATGTCCCTGCTGCTGTCAGTGTGCTAAAGGAAAACTCCCATTCAGCATGTACCATCTATTCAAATTATAACTTGGGGTAAATCAAGTGATTCACATCCTGTAATAACGCTTGTGGGCAGCACACTTAATTACTTCATTCTGGTATTCAGTGGCTTAACAAGAATGGGTAGCATCTGGCCGTGAACAGCACAGTTCTTTCCACATGTTTATGCTACTGTTGAAGCCACAGTTTTTCCTGCCATCCCTCCATCCTCTTCACTTGAGAAGCAGCCCAGGCAATCTTTGACTCTCAGCAACCCCACTGACCTTCCAGGTTTTTACAACCAGGTGACCCAGGCAAAACACACAAGCACTCCTACTGCACAGAGTCATAGAGACCAAGGAACAGCTAAACTTGCCTGGTACACGAGGCTCCTGGAGAATTACACAGTGCTGCAGAGTACCTGGTGCATAGGTATACTACTTGACTTACTGACATACTTATTTCCAGCATTTACCCTAAGAACTCGGTGCCCAAATAATCCCATTAAGAAGAGACATAATTTCAGCTAGAGGAAACCTATGTCTTTCTAACTCATGAAAGACAGTTACTGTTATTTGGGAAAAAATTTAAGGGACTATATTTCACTGGTAAAGGAGGTTGGATGCAGAATAAACTAGCAACAACAGAAATGGTATAAAGCTACCTCCTGAGATTCTTCTCAGTTGTATACTGAAAGAAGTACTGAAAGTAAGATTAGAGAAGTACTGCTCCTCTAATTCCCATCCCTCTGCGTGTAGTAACGTGTGAATAAAGCTGTGCTAAACCTTAGTTTTATACAACCACAACGTATGACATCATGTCATCAGAAAAAAAAACACATTTGTCACTACTGAAAATCAGTTATTAACAGAAGAACAGCTTTATTTACAAGTATGTGAGTAGATGTGCACAGTTAAGTATTGCTGGACTGGCTTTAATCTATCCAACACAGCTAAATATAGCACTGGCTATGGCAGTAGCTTCAGTATGCTGTGAAGCACCAAGAACAGAAGTCATATTCATAGAGAATCATACCATAGTCCATTCCCCTGGGTTTCTACTTCCATCTTTACCCGTACTAATACACACACACTAGCACACATGCACTGCAGGCACTTTGCAGCTCTCTAATCAGAACAGTGCCTGCTTGCACCATCACTTGATAACAAGTATCATTCAGAACACAGATATCTCAAGGTACTTCCCATACTTCAACTAGGCCTTATTATTAAACCTGTTTTCCATATGCTGGAGCCCAAACAGAGTGAGGTGCAATGATGTTGCAGAGTCAGAAGCAGAAAGCTCACAACAACTTTTCTCACATCTAGGAAGTAAAATTAAAGAATGTTAAGCCATAGAAAATGCTGTTTCGGACACAATTATGATAACCAGAGTAAAAGCCCAGCTACAGACAGAGGTGGTTTTCACAAGCTATTTCCAGCACATCAATTCATTCAGCACTGCTTCCACATCAGTCACAGGCACTGCTAGCAGCAGGGCAGACAGGATGGTGCTAGAAATACTGTGTTTTGCACATTCCCAAGCCTGGAAGACCTAACAGCAGGGTCTGAGCCAGGTACAGCTGTGCTGCAGATGGGAAGCAGCTGGGGAGGAGGGAGATTTAAACCACAGCCACTTCTCCATTGTATGCTCAGAAAGCATTCCCCTCCCAAAGCACTGTTAAGGAGCCGCCTGGCTTCCTTGATCAAGTCCAGAGTGTCATCTTGTTCCCAGACAGTGAGAATTTATAGAAGAGGCACTGGGGCATTAGGTAATCTCCTGGTTTATGTAATTATTTTGATGGGAACTGAGCAGCCTGGGCAGATCTGAAAACCTCTGGTGTTGTAGTGAGTCTGTCTCACTGTCGTGCATGCTTTTCCCACATTCTCAGAGCTTCTAAGCTGAGCCCTGGAAGCTCCACTTAGCTGCGCCCAAAGGTGCTTCTACAGCCCCTCTCAAGCAGGAGCAGCAGGCCAAATATTCCCTTTATGTCACTGCTGAATTGCTGAAATTCATCATATTTTTCCACCCGCTTGATGAATTAATGGCACAGCAACCTCATGTTTTTAAGTAGCTAGCCAGAGTCCAGCAGTTAGCACAGCACAGCTCTTGTGGATCCTCTGCCACCATGCAGCTGGACACTTTTACCTGCACAAAACGTGTAACGCTTCCATGTGACTTACACATGACATCAGGTGAGTCCTGTTACATCTAACCAGGGGAAGTTGTCTCCCTCCTGCAGAACCTCCCTACAGCATTGCACTGAAGAAATACATGGAAATCCTGTGGAAACAAACTCATATTCTCCAACCTCCTTTCTCACAGAATCATTGGTATTTAGGACAATCCAGAAAAAGAGGAAGAAAAGGCAGTAGGGTAGTGCAATGTCACCAGCACAGAGGGCAGTGGGAAATTAAATCATCTTTTTAAATGAACACTGCTACTGTACCAATTTTAGCAGTCCATCTTTTTAGCAAAGCAAACAGTTAGAAAGCAAGGGAACAACACAACACTGCACCAGAGGTTCAGACTGGACTTCAGGAAAGATTTCTTTACCATGAGGGTAGTCAAAAACTGAAACAGGCTTCCTGGAGAGGTGGTTGCTGCTCCATGCCTGTCAGTGTTCAAGAGGAATTTGGGCAATGTCCTCAGCAATAAGCTGTAATTTTTGTTAGCCCTGAAGTGGTCAGGCAGATGAACTCAGTGGTCTTTGAAGGTCTCTACCAACTGAACTAAAAGTTATGCTACCTGTTATTAAGCTGACAACAACACTAGGACCAGATGTAAATGTTACTTCAAAGTGATTTTTCAAAATTAAAAGATATATATATAGATATATATATATACACTGATTATATATATAATGTTTCCAGTGGGTCGTCACAAACAATTTCAGCATTATACAGCTTTTCCCTTGTATCACAAAGCCTGTGGCCCAAGTCTACATGCCCTGCAGGGCATGCCCACAGACCTCCCATTCTTCTCCCTGCCAAACAGCCAGGCCCCATCTACATCTATACAGACATAAATACTCCTGTTTCAGCTTCCACTCCCAAAAAAGGATCGAGGCTCCAGAAAAATGACTTTATGACTTGGCACAATCAACCAGAACACATGCCAACGTAAATCAGTACAACAGCAGCTAGCAGCTAACTTAAATTCAGGTCTTAACGCTAAGTTCTAGCCTGTCTAGCAGGCACTGCTGCAAACAGACCTTCTCACTTAACCTTTCCTATCTATGTCCTCATTTCTTCTCAGTCCCATTGGAGTGAGAATATAGCTGGAATCACTTCACACTGAAGTGATGTCACAGCTTTCTTCCGGCAGTGGTGTTCACATATCTACACTGAGGAAATGCTTACAAAAAAGTATTTTCTTTACAGTGGCAAATGGAGTTTTTTCACCTGATCGGTCTGTTTCAAAAACAAAACAAAACAAAACAAAACAAAACAAAACAAAAAAAAAAAAAACTTCTACCATCACAGAAATAAAAAGCATTGCTCTTCAGTGTCCTTCCAGTTTTTCCTTCCTATCCAAAATATACACTATTTCTGTGATTTCCAAAAAAAGAAAGAAGGAAGTATAAATTCCAAGAGCTAAACTATCTAAAGAGTGAAATTTTTTTCTCATGAAAGAAGGCCTATAAATCTGTGGAGTTTGCATTCTTTAAACGTGATATACTCCTCACCTATTATCCTAAATTAGCACCAGAATTAGCACTTCCTAGTTGTGCTAGCAGCCTGAAATACACCATGTGAGCCACTGCTGTTCAACTATGGCCAAATTTGGGCCAGGTGTTAGTTGGAGGTACAGTACAGTGATCAAATACACACAGTAGATTGCTAGTGGACATCAGGACTCAGGCTGCCATCCAAAACCCAATGAAGACAAGAAAGTTGCAGTAAAGGGGTACGTACTTGCTCCACAAAGCATCCTGCTTGCCAGCACCACATGCCATTTCCTTCACAGCCACTCATTACTCCCCAGTGCCCATTTCTACTGCTCCCTTTCAGTCTTCTTTGCAATTCTGGAGGCTGAAAGCACTAAAAAATTATAAATGGAACAAGGCAGGACAGCAGCTGGTGTTGGGCATCTCTGCCCTTGTGCTACTGTACCCACCAGCCCCCTCCACAAGCCAACACCGGGTTTTCTGCTCTCCCCACAGCATTATTCATCAACTTTTCAGGGGCAGACACACGGGCATTTCTCCTTTCATTTTAGAGCTGGGGCCTCATTCAGATATTTAATTATCTGCTCAGTTTTCTGAAGTACAACAACCAATTTTGTAGATGACATTATTACCACTTCCAGCCAAGTGGTCAGAGAGAGTCCAGTAGCAAGAACACAAAACCCTCTGTGGTTTATCTGAAACACTGCATGCTGGGTAGGAAAAGGGAATGGCTTCATATTTTTAAAACTAAATCATCCCTTTAGCCAAAGAACTTCTTACAGCCACCCAGCAGCTACCAGCCCAGAGATTGAAACTCAAGCACAGGCTCTTTCCAAATTTTTCTCGAGACTATCCATAGGTGTTTTGTCATGCACGCTCCACATCTGAGCTTATTGCTGCCTGCTACAGCCAAACAACGTTATTCTCAGCAATTATAACTCTAACAGTTGTTAGGAAGACTAGTCTGGAATATTACAAAGCAATCTTTCTTGATGTCAGACCCAGTCTTCAAAACCATGCAGACAATTCAAAAGAATCTCAGACTTCAGCCTCTTCAAAACAAAATGGGAAATTAATTTAATTAACTGACTTTTTCCTTGATGACTGCACGCATATGCAAACTCATGGGCCTGCCCTGCTTTCTAGGCACTGCTGGCCATCATTACTTCATGGCAATTGCAGTGGATCATAAACACAAAGCCGCTATTACTGCAAGTTAGAGCAGCTGCAGTTTTTATTCTGATTTAAAACACAGGGAAATCATACCAGGACAAAATGCGGCTAAGCCTGTCTACACTAGGTGCTTGGTGGTATTACTACCACCCCATGCCCTTAATTGCTGCAGCTGGAGTACAATTTCAAAGTCACTCCTTCACTGAAAATAAAACACTTGAGTACTATTTAAGTTGCCCCTAAGAGGCAGCGAATGAAGAGGGTTTGTTTTTACAATGGTTTTCTTCCATTTTCTGGAAGGCACTCAGAGTCTGCAATGACAAATCCACATAATTTTTCTGAGACCACAAAATCATTTAGATATATAAAAATAATACCAGAGCCTTCCCTCATCAGTAAGTAAGGGCAGTACAATTCCCTAACCACTCAAAATAAACTCCTGGGCCTCCCAGCTGCACCTCCAGGGAACTGGAGAAGTGGGGGATAAGGTATCAGTCACTCTGACAATGTTTTCTATGCAGACACTTATTGGGACAGCAATGAAATTAGACGGACCAGCAGTATTGCTTGCCACATGCTATTCAACCTCTGCACACGGGTTCTCATCTCTGCCTTCACAAACAAGTATCCAAGGACAGCAGGGCATGGTGCCAATGCAGATAGAGTCGTTAAAAGAGAAGCCACCCTTGTATGACTGGAGACTCAAGAATTTCCCAGCTGTTTCCTACCTCTACAAGTACTTCTCTACTCCTCAGCGCTTCAGCTTGGGTTTCTTTCTAATTAGGACATCATTCCAGACCCATTTTAAGACCCACCCTCAGCTCCCACCCCTTTCTCTTTAAAGCTAACTTTTATCTTCCTGAGGATTAGTAACCAGGTCTATCAGACACTTGTCCTGACAATTCACTCCAATTCCTCCAATGTCTCCTCACATGTTTTCCAGAATGTGAAAGAGACTCCAAAAGTCTATTTAGCCCATGATTCTGTCTCCAGCAATAGCCAAGGACAGGCATCCGAGCAATGCAAAGCACAAACACACACTGACCCTTCCTCGGATATTCTGCCAGCCTATGTAATGTGAGGCTCAGAGCTCGAAAAGTCAACGTTGTCTTCATGCAAGCAAAGCCATTGACAGACTTTTCAATCTTGCACTTTTTCAATCTTCCAGCCCCCCTCTTTTCATTCATGCTTTCAAAAATCCACTAGCAGTTTTTAAATTTCCACCCATTCATTAAATATTCTGCAGATAATTTTACCCAACCTAAATCCCTACTTTACCAAGTACTCTTCAACCTGTTCCCCTCTTGTTGCCTCACTTCCTTTGGCGCTGCAGCTAGTTGTGTTACAGACTGTATAATAGCTGATACTCTTAGTGAAGGCTGAGCACTCATCTGCCTCTCAGCATCACTGAAAAAGGCCCTTCTAGCAAATCACACCCTTTGGTAGTCTTCCTGCTACTAATACAGTATTTAAAATCCTACGCTGTACATTCTTTCCTATTCACGGTTTGGCCTTTCCAATTTTGTCCCTTCGTAACCATGCTACTCTTTTATGTTCAACCTTTGTAATCTGATCTCATTTTCCATTTCCACACCCTTTTTTTCTTTTTCTTTTTTTTTTAAATCAGTAGTAAGACTGTGTTTAGTTACTCTGTTTCTTACTCTTCTGCTGTGTTAGAGTAATGTGCACTTACAGCTTTAACATTAATCACTCAAGAGATTTCTCCCACTGTTTCCCTCCTTCTTATTTCTGATAACACCTCTCTCCCCAGTTTCCACTGTTTACTGGCATTTCTTTTATCTTTCCAAAATTCACAGTCTTTACTTCATTTTTCCCTCTTCCCTCCCTTTCCTAAAAGATGCAAAGATCCTTCTGTTCACACAAGCAGTGGGCAATTCCATGCAGACAAGTTGCCATTCGCTTCTCTGTAAGATACAACCCCCTGCAACCAATCCTGTTATGAACAAGTTACAGAATCATAGAATCACTAAGGTTGGAAAAGACCTTCATGATCATCTAGTCCAACTGTCCACCTACCACCAATATTTCCTCTCTAAACCATGTCCCTTCATATCACATCTGAATTTCTTGAATATCTGCAGAAACAGTGTCTCAACCACCTCCTTGGGCAGCCCATTCCAGCACCTGACCACTCTTTTGGAGAAGAAATTTTTCTTAATATCCAACCTGAACCTCCCCTGGTGAAATTTGAGGCCATTCCCTCATCCTATCACTAGTTACATGGGAGAAGAGGCCAGCCCCCATCTCGCCACAACCTCCCTTCAGGTAGTTGTAGAGAGCTATAAGGTCTCCCCTGAGCCTCCTCTTCTCCAGACTAAATAATCCCAGTTCCCTCAGCTGCTCCTCATTAGACTTGTGCTCCAGACCACTCACCAGCTTCGTTGCCCTTCTCTGGACACACTCCAGAGCCTCGATGTCTGTCTTGTAGTGAGGGGCCCAAACTGAATGCAGTACTTGAGATGCGGCCTCACCAGAGCAGAGTGCAGGGGGATGATTACCTCTCTATTCCTGCTGGTTGCAGTATTTCTGATACAAATCAGGATGCCGTTGGCCTGTTTGGCCACCTGGGCACACTGCTGGCTCATGCTCAGCTGAATGTCAACCAACACACCCAGGTCTATTTGCTGCACACAGTCTTCCATCCACTCTGCCCCAAGCCTGTAGCCTTGCACGAGGTTGTTGTGATCAAAGTGCAGGACCCAGCACTTGGTCTTGTTGAACTTCATCCAACTGGCCTCAGACCAGCGACCCAGCCTGTCCAGATCCCTCCATAGGGCCTTCCTATCCTCAGGGAGATGACCACTTCCTCCCAACTTGGTGTCACCTGTAAACTTACTGAGGGTGCACTCAATCCCCTTGTCCAGGTCATCAATAAAGATATTGAACAGGACAGGCCCCGATACCGATCCCTAAGGAACACCATTCATGAACAGTTGCCAGCTGGATTTAACTCCATTCACTACCACTCTCTGGGCCCAGCCCTCCAGCTAGTTCCTTACCCAACAAAGAGTGTACCTGTCCGGGCCACGGGCTGCCAGCTTCTGCAGGAGAATACTGTGGGAGACAGTGACAAAGTCTTTGTTGAAGTCTAGGTAGATTATGTCAACAGCCTTTCCCTCATTCACCTGGTGGGTCATTCGATCATAGAAGGAGATCAGCTTGGTCAAGCAGGACTTGCCTTTATTCCGCCCTTTCCCTGTTTCAAGCTCCTGCAAAGCAGCCTTTTGTGCCAAAGTGCTCATTTTGCCTCATGTTACTCAGCTAGATGGCAGTGAAAAATGTGGTGACCAGAATGGCCTCATACAAACACTTAAAGCCAAAGAAGGATTCCCTCCCTCGAGCCTCAAACACCATACAGTCAATAAGATAAAGCTCAAGTACTGGATGGGATTGATGTTTTGATTTCTCTGCAGTTTACTTGATGGGACTGTTATAAATAAAGTAGAATGAATCATAGAATCATTACAGTTGGAAAAGACCTCTAAGGTCAAGTCCAAACACCAACTCATCACCATCATGCCCACTAACTCATGTACCTCAGTGTCTCATCTCCACATTTCTTGAACACCTCCAGGGGACAGTGACTACACCTCCCTGTGCAGCCTGTTCCAACACATCACCACTCTCTCTGAGAAGAAATGTCAAATGGGTCCAACAACAGCCACAGAAACTTGTGTTTTTTTCTAAGATGTATTCCAACAATAGAAAAGTCTGTAAGGGAGTGCCCTTTTCTCAGCTAGCTAGCTCCCTTGCCTCTGGATTCAGCCCCATCTTCTCCTTCCACCAAACCTTCCCTTACCTAATTTTGCATCAGTTATCTGCATGTGCCAAATATTGATAACCTATGTGTAATTGTTCTTCATGAAAAACAATTACACATACATTTGGAGGTGGGGGTTACACATGTGAAAACATGGTGCTCCTGCTCTATATCTGCTTCACTTTTTAGGCTTTCACACATCATTATGAAGAAAGGAGCTGTCCCAGAAAACTGTTAGCAAAATGATTTACACTCCAGTTTCATATTTTCAGGATATATGTCGCAGTCACCAAGGAATCAGCCATAAATATTCAGAAATAGGGCACAGAGGCAAGGTTAACAAAAGGGACCAAGGCCATTCATTCTCATTTAGCTGTTACTGTGCAACTTATATTCTCTCGTGTTCTTTGGCTTCACATACTAACATGGTCAGAACCATATTATTAAGTATGCAAAATGTGTCTCCTGGTGAAAGCAGATTTTCCACTGTCTATATGGATGATCGCTGCAAGTCTGCACTTGACAGACATTCTCACAAAGTCTGTAATGTTTCGTAAACCCTGGCTGAGTATTTACCACGCTCTAATTCAGAGTTCCCTCTGCCAACAAGTAAGTTAACTGCACACTAGAAGAAATGCAGAAAGGCAGTGCAAATTAATTAATGTTTACAAGCGAATGACAAGGAAATATTTTAAATCAGATTCTTCAGTTCTCAAAAGTACTTCTCACTCACTGTGCCTTAAATACATTGCATTGTGCCTTAATTACCAACTTTAACCAAATCTTACTCTTGAGAATTAAAATTGTTCATGAAGTCACATAAATGATGCCACTCCATTATACATGAAAGCCTTTCTTTAATTAGTTTTCTCAACTTCTATGCTATCTATATTTTCCAAATTATTCCAGCACAAATTAAAAAAAAACAGACTGTTCAGAAGCTCTCTCAATTAAGGTGTAACTAACACTGCAACGTCTAAGTAGCAAACCTGGCAAGACAACAATACTTACCATTTTAAGCTATATCTTTATTGATCATTCAGAGGATTAATATGCACGGCTTGAACCACCTTTCTCTGTAATCACTGAAAATCAAGCCATTCATGCATAAAATTTAACTTGCTTTTCTGTTATTCTCATCATTTTTATTTGTTGACCCAGAAAACCCAACAGCTCAGATTGCATGTAAGCCGTTGTTTTCTTCTGCAGTCATTTTCAATCAGTGAGGATCTTTTTGATACTGCAACTCCATAGAAAATGTGTCAAGGCTCGGTAGGGCACGCAGAATCAGCTTAAATTACTGCTTTTGTGTTCTCCTTGAGCCTCCTGCAAATGATGGAAACATATTCTCTCCTAGTGACACGCTGACAATTTTTGTTGCATTTGCTCATACAAAGTTAATCTGTAGCAGCAACGCACTGCTTGCAGACATTGTTTTCATTACAATTAAACTGAGTAACTTCTGTACCAAAACACTGACCTTCAAACAATCTGCCTTGCTACAATACATCTGGATTCCGCTACATTGAGCCAAGCTCAAAAACATCAGCACTTGTTTAAATGGATGTGCACACACCCTCTCACTCCAACATTTATGAACTTGCCACTTGTTAATGAACATAATTCACGATTGCATAATATTGTGAATATATTATAACTGCTAATTTCCATTCCCGTTGTTACATGAAAAGCAGAGGCAAGAGATGTGAATCAAGATCCACTCCAACAGTCTTTCTCTAGTGGTCAGTTTCCCAAAAATCACTCAGAAATCAAAACACTTTCTGTAATAACATTAAACTAGTTCAATGAACCATTAGAGGGCAAGTGCTCTATTTCGTATATAAAGCTGGAGTTATGTTATATGAAGAGAGAATAGCTGTGCCTCTATTTCAACAAGATCCTTTCATGGAGGTGACTCAAAAATCCAAAGACGAGCACATGTTACCACGCTGAGCTGCTGCTAGAGGACAAGAGCACATCCTTAACTTCAAGTGACTGCAGATGCATTTTGTCAGATAGGGACACAAAAGGTCTTGCCTTTACGTAATCAGCTGAGCTCTGTCTGCAAGATTAGACTAACAAAAAGTGTCCGCAGCCTGTCCTCCAGCCTTGGCCTCTAACGGCAGCTCTGCACCAGCTCAGTTCTACCAGCACAGATGTTTGCACACCAAATCAGAGAACTTGTCTGCCTAAATTCAGCAAAATAAAATCGATTTTGTCAGATCAGTTTTTCAAGGTAATAATGTGTCCGTCCCCCCCCCCCGACCCACACCATGCAAGAAAAATTACAGAGCACAGTGCTGCCAGCTTAGGCAACATGAATGTTGTGTCCTGTCCAAGGCAGGGAATCGGTCCCAGCTTTTGGGTATCTAGCACAGTCAACAACTGCAGGTACACCCAGCCTCCCTTCATACTTATTTAGCACAGACACGGGGGAGTAACACCAAACTCATGTGCACCACAGGAACAGTAGCACTACTGTGTAACCTAATGGGCACAAATGACAGATAAAGCAGTATTTTCTGGCCACTAATATATGCACCGGTGATGTCATTTAAAAAAGATTCTGTGTGTCTGGAGATGTTTGGGTTTTTTTCTTCAGCTGCAGCAGCTGGCCTAATAAAACCTCCACAGGCTTTGATTCAGCTAAGTTCTCAGACCAGCACAGCTAAGCACCATTGCTATGCATCTTACCTCCAAGTCATTTTATCCTCCAGAAAACAAGGTAAAGCTTTAAAGCCTTCATCTGACAAACTGTTTCCCCTCTGAGTAATTCTACTCCTTCAGCATCTGAGGAAACGCCCCTAACATCACAGCCTCTGTTATAAGGCAGTTTCTTGTTCTTGGCTTACATATTTGCTCAGAGAAAAGATGACTAACAAATTGTATTACTTCACTTTAAAGAATGGATGGCCACAGAGTTGTTTGGTTTTTTTGTTTTGGTTTTTTGTTTGTTTTTACATGTACATCATGCTTAGTAGGAATTTCACTTCAAGTAATGCACTACAGCATTCTTTTTCCTCAGTCTGACTGTTCCTTTACTCGCTCCTCCTTTATGTCAAGCCTAACAGGCTTGAGTGGTGCTTTTCACTAAACAACAGCTAAGTATAGGATGCACTATACTATGATGAATTAAGCACCATAGGCATGACTGCCAGCCTGTTTTACTTCCATGCAGACTTTAGGTGCTAGCAAATTGGTCTGCCTAAGGTAATAGCCTCAGGCATACATCACAGCTATTAGTATTAGATTTCAGGACTATCAGATTAGTTGTATAAATTTGATTCAAATTGGGAACTAACACTTTTTTTTTTTAATTAGGCACAGCACAATGGGAACATTGTTTCAGCTGCATACTTTTATACTGGATGCTGGAGGACATACCTGACAACACCATAAAATTAGAATGGATAAACAACATCCAAGCCAAAGAAAGACCTGAGAGTGTGTAATTCCACAAAATGTTTTGTTTTTATAGAAAAGTTGAAGCGGCAAAAAGCGTTTTGATAAGATACACATTTCTGCATCATGTGGGCATCACATTTTTGATCCAATCAAAAGCACTCTGTCACACTCCCAGCTTATCTTCTACACAGACTGTGAAGAGAAGCAGTCTCTCTTTGAAATGAAGGTATGATGTTTACAATTAAGTCGTCCATACTAATGATAGTTAGCAACAAGGAGAAAGTTCATTACAGCAGGGTGGATTTTTCTAGGACCTCAAGCTGCCCTGTGACTTTTTTTTAGACAAATAAAAAGCCAGAGTTAGTATGAAGCGATATAAATAACACTCAAAGAGCACTCTGAAAGCTGGCTGATCTTCCTTTCCATGAGGGCAGTTCTCAGGGACCACATTGATATGTTCCTGCTCACAGCAGGAACTCACCACCAGTACTCACCCGGAGTACTGACCAGGATGTCAATTCTCCAACTACTCACACATGTCACAATGTCTCCTACCACTCCTCAGAGGCTCCAATTAAACCAGATTGCTTCAGAGTTGACTTAGTCAGTCCCCAAGCTGTCCCACCATTCAGTTTTTGACTTCTTAAGAACTTCCCTTTCCAAAAATACACTGAGCTTCTGCATGGCAGCACTTAGGGAGGGTCAGGTTGGAGATCAGGAAAAGGTTCTTTACCAGAGGGCAGCAGGCATGTAACAGGCTCCCAGAGCAGCAGGCATGGCCCTGAGCTGCTGGAGAATTTGGACAATGTTCTCAGTCACAGGGTTTGAATTTTGGGTGGTCCTAGGTGAAGCCAGGGGTTGGACTCAGTGATCCTTGTGGATCCATTCCAAATCAGGATATTCTATGATTCTACAATGAAGATCTTCACTTTCTTAGAAGTCAAACTCTCCCTTGCAGCTGCCAGGCATAGATGCTTTATCAACCCATTTGTTCCACACTTGCTATTCTCACACTTTGCACCTTTGCAATAAGCCTACCAACAAGGATCTCTTCTTTGGCGACCCCATGACAATGACCTGAGCACTTCCAGGCATCTTGAAGATGCCACATCATATAACACCTCACTGACATCTGATTGCTTTCAGAGTTTATAGTGAGTAAAAAAATCACTCGTTACCCAGCCTGGTTGCCCACCTGCACACAGAGCCACCACACAAGACTACCGTCCCATAGCAGCCCCCAATTGGTAACACCAGGCTTGTATTTCAGTATTCTTCAGCAGCTGTGGCACTGTCAGAGAAACAGAATACCGTGGGAGAAGGCAGGTGGAAGGCCCCTACCTCTCTCGAAGACCAGCTCCCTGCTGAGCACGGTCTGGTTGTCCCTGAGCAGCGCTCCCCGCACGGCGACCTGCGCGGGGCTGCCGGGCAGTAGGGCCACCCCGACGGTGACGCTGGCTCCGGGCCTGATGTTCCAGGGGGCCGCCACCAGGAACGTAGGTCTGCAAAAGAGAGGGTAGGAGAGATGCGTTAGCCCAGACAGTGGCACGCGTCCAGCCAGCGGGGCGCGCTCCGAGCTGTCCTCTTGCAGACCCCGGGATGGGGGCGATTCTCCCCAGGCAGCCCCGCCGCCCATCCCAGCCCCACGTACCCAGCCGCGGCGGAGCCGCACACGAGGAAGAGGAGGAGGAGAAGGCGAACAGCGGCGCGGCTCCGCGCCATGGCTCTCTACGCGCTACGCGTCCGCTGCGCCGTCCCGGGCGTGGAGGGGAAGGAGAGGCCCCGCCGTGAGTCACGCCGCGACGGCTGCCGCCCGAGCACCCCGCGGGGCGTTCCCGAGGCCGGCCCGGGGGAGAGGTGGGGGCAGGCGGGCGGCTGAGGGCAGCCCGCAGGGCCGCCTCTATATGTCGAGCTCCGGTCGCGACTGAGCGAGGCGGCGATGGCTCAGAGGCTGCGATCCCCGCAGCTCCCGAAAGTGAAGCGACTGGCAACGCCGCCCTGGGTGGGTTGGCCTCGGTGCCCAGTGTCTGCAAAATAAGGTCATGTCGGCTTGTGCTTGTGGACCCACCCCCACACTTTTTGGAGTCTTGGCAGCCTGGGTGCTGCTTGTAGCCATGTAGGCTAGGCACAGCCGGCGATGCTTTGATTCATCTGAACCCTTCCCTCCCTGCAGAACACATTGTGAAGTTCCTGAAGTCAGAAGTGCCAAGCTGGCGTGCCCTGCACTGCGTTGTGCAGACACAAGCACAGCTGGAGCCCAAAAGGGAAACCCCCCTCGCTGCTCTGTTGTTATGAAAAACAGATACAAACAGCACATGTACACAAACACCGCAGGATCCCAGACAGTTGCAGCACCTTTTACATCTTTTAAATGTGATTTCATACACCTTCACACAACTGGTGATTCCTGAACGCATCTCTGCAGTTGCAGGAGCAGAGAGCATGGTCTCAGAGTGACTGGTACCATGAAGGTCATTCCTGGCAGCTCCTCGCTTGCAGAGGTACATGCCATAGCAAAGGCTTGCTGCTGTGTGCAAGCCCTCCGCTTGCTGCTTGTGGAAATCAATCAGGGAAGATGAGCACTCCCTGATACTCCATTGGAGATGGTAGGAAGAGAGGCTAATAGGAGCGCTGCAGCCCATGCACCCTGGGCTTGGTTCTCACGCTTCTGGTAGTTCACATTTCTACAGTCACCGTTGCTGAGGCCAGCATTGCTCAACCATGCCTGTCAGCACCAGTTAGCTCTCTCAGCCTCCAAAAGAGAGCGGCCACCTGCAGCCCTCCTGCTGCGTATGGCCCTTGGACCACACTGACCCTCACACCGCACCAGAAAATCTGAAGGAGAGCACTCTGTGGCCAGGGCATAACCATGCCAAGGACAGCTCGAGGGCAGAGACAATGAACTTCCAGTCCCAAGAACATTCGCTGGCACCGTTTGATTCATTAGTATGGATGTATCTGAAAGCCCGTTAGCAAAAGTGCTTGCAAATGTCACAGATTCTGCACAGCTTGCAACAGTGTCTGTGGACCTGTATCTTTCTTTCTTTTCTCCCACGGGCTTATCTTTTAAAAGATACGTACACAAAAGTATTGATCTCTTCTTCTACAGAAATACAAAGAAATCCTACAGCAGGAAGAGCAGAAAGGAATTAATATTACAACTTTGTAATTAATATTACAATTTCACCTGGCCTGAGTAGAATTAACACTGATAAGCAGCAGATAAACAGATATGAAGTGTTTGATCCCATCCCACAGCAACATTCAAGCTCCATTTCTTAAAGACATCGCACTTCATTAATCTGCTCAGCACCATTTATGGCTGTGTACAGTAGGCTCTCGTTATGCAGTTACATGGCACTAATTAGTTTGATCTAGCTCAGACAGCTAACTCAAACGAAAACAAGCAGCACTTCAACATGGGCTAAATTGCTTAAATGTAAACAGAGGAACGCCTAGATTTGAAAAGCTTTTGTGTACCCACCAGCTTCTGGAGTACAAAATAATCTCAGCTGAAAAAAGAAGTCCATCCTGAACAGGCAGATTAAAGTGATGACCTTAATCTTATTAAATTGCTGGGATATCTGTCTTCAGCTGAACAGAATACCTTAGCACAGGCACACACGTTCAGTGTCACAGAAGCAGCCATTTGGCAATGTCTCGGAGCTAAGTAAGTTCTAAATGCCTGGCTCTGACAAACACCTGGGAGACCAATTTGTGCACAGAACTGGAAGCAGAGGACTGCACAGCAACTTAGAGATCACCATGTGAGGGAAATTTGTTTTGGACCAGACTTGTGCATATTAGGAATAATTTTGAAAGCATATAACCTAGAATGAAAGGCTTTAATAATCTTCAACTGCTCCAAGCCAGTGAAGTGGATACTCTGGAGACACAATTTGGGTGGTGAAACAGGTAGCCATTGTGCTCAGTACGCCCTACAGGAAAGCCAGCTAAGAAATCCTCCTCTGTTCATTGTCACCTTCTGGAGTTAAGCATTACCAGGCTCGAGTTTTACATTGATCTCTGATATGTTACCACAAGGGAAATTTCAATTTTAACACCTTCCTTGTTCACCAGTAATCTGATTTTCTTAATCTTCCACATTCTCTGACAGAGCTTGTAAGGCTGCAAAACCCATCTACTGCTCTGGCTACATTCTCAGGCAGCAAACAATTACACTGCAGTCTGTTCTTGTGCTATCTAGTTTAAATCTAACCTGCATATATGCATCAGTACGAGCTGAAATTACACCTTTGAGTTGTAGCCTAGGAATACTCCAAATAAAAACATGAAGTACAGAAAACCAGAATGATTCCTGAATGGGATTAGAAAGCAACTTCTGCTGTAATAAATCAAGAAGGATCTGGCACCTACCAAATACTACTAACTGTGTGAAGAAAGGCTGGAAATAAACAAGTGCACAATGAAGTCTGCTTTTCTCTAATATCACATGAAAAAAGCAGTACTTTTTGTGAATGCAAAAACCTAAGCATTACAGTACTTAGAATACTGGCGAAGATCTCTACAAAAATACATCAGCAAGGACTTGAACGGTCAGCGCCCTGTCCTGCTTTTAGCATCAGACAGTGAATTTGGCTGGTCAGAATGGATTCAGCAGGCACTCAACCAGGTTTTGGTGCAAACAAAGCATTTTTCCATGAAATGAGGCAAATTCAAGGAAATCTGAAGAGGTATGTTATATGGAAATTCTAACTAGAAATCACCGTTGTCTCTTCCAGCACAATATTCTATCTTTTCATAAGCTTAGCCAGTTGTCTTACGCATCGCTGGTCTCAAGGCCTGCAACAAAGCTCATTTAGTTGATGGAAATATCTTTTAATTACTCTCAAAAGGCTTTGGATGAGGTCCTGAAAGAAACTGTGATTCAGCAACTCCTGGAACTAGGAAGGAAGCAAAAGTCTGTTTCATTGCTCACAGCAAGTGAACAAGAATTACAGTGAATATTAAAAAGAGGGAGGTGGAAGATCATGCCATGGTATTAGGAGGGTACATTCTTTGCTTCTATTTGAGCCTGAAGAATTTGCATTCTCAGGGAAGTACTGACAGGAGCGTAGGATATAAAACTCCTGCAGAAATGCACAGGAATAATGCTTCTGATGCAGACTGTGATGATGGAATGTGTCAAAGTGTTTTACGCTGTGCTGAGGCAGGGTGTGCCACACATTGAAACTCGCCCGGAGCTACAGGGTGGAGCGTCATGAAAAACTGGTCTGCACTGCAATTAAGATACTCTTCCTAGTACCTGAAGACAGTTCTCTTGTCAAACGCTGTCATTTGCGAAGTCGCTTCCAAGTTGATCTGTTACTCCAGGCACCACAGGTAGGATTCACCTGGTCCAACATGGGCTCTATTGTCTTCATCTTATTATTTACATTTGCTGAACAGACAATGGAGAGGAGCAAGTGCTCTTCATACCAGGTTTATATGGCACATTACAATACCTATATTTGAAGGAGAAGACGCTTAAAAGTGGCCTTCTAAAATAATCAGGTGAATTCCATTGTACAAGTGTCAATTTCTATTGTATGTCTAAAAAGGAAGTCAAGACAAGTAGATAAATCACTAACTCCAGAACATATAAGATAACCATAGCATAACTGTAATAAATGAGAATTCATTGAATCAAACCCAAAAAGACACATCTATTTGTACAAGTTTCGGCTCAGGGTCTTTCTGAAGATACCAGGTTTTGGTTTTGTTTGTTCAAGGCTGGCATGAGAACAAGCAAGCAGTGATGATGTTCAAATAGAAGAGAAGCTTCTTTATAGTTAATACAGCATAAAAAGAGCCTATTATCCTGGAATTATGTGTTTATACTTTCAGAAGATTTGTGTTAATAAAATACTTGCATATACCTTAATCATACCCATCAAAAATGTGATCAAAGCTGAAAATATTCTATTGTTGCATTATATTAAATGTGTTCTTCAAAATGCCCCCAAATCCCTAAGTGCTGTCTTTTATGAAATGCATCAAATGTATAAGGGTATGAGGACTAAAAGTTCATGAGGTTTTGAGAGATTTATTTTTAGGAATAAGATTCAAAGGCACGGGGAATTAAAGAAATAGTCATATTATGCTGTGGGAAATGTGGAAGCCTGATGAGCAAATCTACAAATGAGTATTTACTGTCTATTGCAAAACCTATCACTAAAGCAAAGTAGATGCTAAAAATAAAAGCTTAATCTTTCATCCAGCCTTTTCTTCAAAGTTAAGCTTCCCCGAGCCAAATTGTTGAGTACCAAAATACCAAAAGGACTTTGCTACACAGTAACTGTTAACATTTTAAATCCCCAGGACAGAACAGCTTCTACCGGGGTACATTAAATAGCACTATCTGAACTACTTGTGAAGAGTTTCAATAAACCTTGAAAAACAGACATTGTTCCAGCTGTTTGGAAAGAAAAAACACTTTAACAGTACTTGGAAAAGTTTGATTTCAACAAAATTCAAATCATCATTACATTTTAATAATTGACTATTTGGAGACACGCCTCCCCTTAAAACAAAAACTCTGAGAATCATATAAAACTGGTCAAAACTGTTCACACACAAAATAGGTCTACAGGCTGTCTATTTAAGGTAAGCCTGGCACTAGCACAGGGCTAGCAGAGGAGCAGATTATTTTCATGATGTTTTCTTGTACTCCTTCTCTAGACTTTACCTTGAGAACAGATGAATCTCCAGGAAAAAAAAAAAAAAAGGCTGGAGAAAGCTGAGGGCTATTCTAAGCACCAGTCTGCTCACAGCCATTTCCCCAAGCCATGCCAGCAGCCTGAACAAGATTCATTTCTGGAAACAATCCTTCCTAGCCATGGATCCAGCCAGGAATGAAAGGCTCTCCACTGGACAGTTTCAGAACACTTAGGAATTTCCCTACATCCAAGATAATCCTCAATTACCAGTTCCCTGTCCTTACAGCCCTTCTGAACAGAGTGAGCAGTGCATAAGGACCATAGCAGAGTGAAAATGAGGTCCTGTTCCATTTTTTCCCAAAACAACAGTTCCTGCTTGGCAGCTGGTGGTTCTTACAGAACCACAATGAAGCACTACCAAAGGAACCTATCTTCTTGTTGCTGACATGTTGAGGATCCACAGCACAGATAACTGCAGCATCCATAACAGGTTTCTACATGCAGCTGAATTCCCATGTTTCCTTGTTGAGTCTCCCCAAAGCAGACTCTCGGCCTCACAGAAATGAATGGCACTGAAATCACTGCCTTCAGCAGGGTCAGAACTCATCCAGAATTTTATTCTCCATGTCACTCAAATCTCTGACATTTTGATATGAAGACCCAGTTTTCTTGCTGTGTTTGCTACCTGTAGCCCATTACCTCTGACTGATATGCTGTATCTCATCTGATACACATAAGCAGAATGGGTTTTAGGACGCTCATTCACACGATGTCTTCTTAGTTAACTGTAGTATTTACACCTTCATTTTTCTTGTCTGTTAGATGTTCAGCCACACAGCAGGGACAAGCTAAAACATACATAACCATGCTGTTTCAGTGGAAGTGAGAGAAATGACAAACATTTACAAATGATGCCAAGACGTCCTCAAAAATCTGTTGCCCTAAGGCAGTATTTTTTACAATTACGTATGATGAAATCACATTTACCAATCTGTATTAATCATTTTATCTTAGCCACCCTTATTCCCTTCACTTCTGAAGGGTTTTTGGAAGGTCAGAGCCATCCTCACCTCCTTTTTGTAAATACTGCTGAAACAGCCAAGAAAAAACTCATTTTTATTAAGCAATTTAGTGCACATTAACACTGATTCAGTTTAAAGAAGGAGAGAATTCCCTGAGGATTCAATTATCTTAAACCAAATCCTACAATTAAACTGTAAATTTAGACTGCAGCTTTTAAAAAAGTGAGTTCTAAAACCTGTTTCCACAATGTCATCATGGAGTAGTACATCACTGCTTGCTGTAGCACATGCATTTATACATTATAACTTCACTTTTAATTATGTACATAAAACCTGGCATTTTTAATGAACGTGCGTTTCTGTACCAGCTACTTACTGCAGTCATCCAATGAGGGGGATAAAAGGGGATGTTCACACAGCAGCCTGCTTTAAAGACTGCTGTGTATCCTTGTAGGCAAAGGCAGCTTTTCTTTAAAAGGAGACTGACCTGAAGGCAACTCAAAGCAAAGATAAACCTAATTTCCCACGTTTCACACAAAAGTAATTCAAGATGTGGAGATGATGCCCTAAACCAACAGACTAAATAAATACATATTTTGACTCAGAGGGGCCTTTGTGACACTTTCACAGGAAGGAAAAAAAAACAAAAACAAATACTAAGCTTTGGAAGAAAAGTGTAAAAAGAACAGGTGTTCGGAAGTTAGAAGCAATCAAAGGTAAGTTGGAAATGAGGCATGTGCTGCCAATAGAGGCAGATTTGCTTCCTGAGCACAGCACCGAGGAAAGTGGTGGCTGCTGCTTATTTTTATGTCTTTCTGTCAACACTTCCCATCAAACCTGACTGGCTTCTTGAAAGTTTAAACCAAGTAATTAGGCTGCATAGAGGTGAGGCTATTTGAAATGCTGTATTCCACAATACACAGATCAGGCAAGGTGACTGCCAAGAGATACACGACAAAAAACCATGAAGTTGCTTTGGAGTCAAGAGGCCAAAATCATACACAGAAACAAGAACCTATCCCAGAAAGGACAGAGCTGTGAAAGGAATTAAACAGAATTGACAAGAAGGAAAGACAAGTATCTAACAACAGTGGAGACTGTATTATTTCAGTCCCGGTTTCCTCTATCTCAGCATTTGCAGAAAAGATCAACACCAGAAAAAAAAAAAAAAGACAGAAGTGGTTGTTAAAAATTAAAAGTTTTCTAGGACATGACTGAGTTGCTGGAACACATCCAGAGAAGGGCAACAAAGCTGGTGAGGGGTCTGGATCACAAGTCTTATGAGGAGCAGCTGAGGGAGCTGGGATTGTTTAGTCTGGAGAAGAGGAGGCTCAGAGACCTCACTGCACTCTACAACTTCCTGAAGGGAGGCTGTGATGAGGAGGGGTTTGGCCTCTTCTCCCAGCCAACAAACAGGACCCGAGGAAATGGCTGCAAGTTGTGCCAGAGGAGGTTTAGGTTAGACATAAGGAAAAATTTTTTCTCTCAGAGAGTGGTCAGGCACTGGAATGGCCTGCCCAGGGAGGTGGTGGTGTCGCTGTCCCTGGCAGTGTTCAAGAGGCGTCTGGATGAGGAGCTAGAGATATGGTTTAGTAGCATGTGGTAGCAACGGTAATGGGAGGACGGTTGGACTAGGTGATCTTGTAGGTTCTTTCCAACCTTGTGACTCTGTGATTCTATGATTCCTGCACACAGCTTTTCTTCCTAAAAATAAAAAACAAACTTTCTTGTTGGAAATTGGCCAAGGGCTAAAACTGCAATTGTGTTTAAGTTTAGTTTATCTTTTTCTTTAATCAAATTCCAAACTTTTCTTACAGAAAAAAAAGACATCCTTCACTTTCAATCCAACCAGGTATTATGAAGAAATAGCTGTTGAGTAGAGGTAGGTAGACGATAATTATGCAGGTAAAACCTCTTAGTAGAACAGTCTACTTTAGACGGCATCCATATTACAATCACATAATCTCATGTTACACAAGTTGTCCTTTGAAGAATCAGTCTCCATAGTGGCTAAAACAGCTCCTATAGACACAAGAGATTAAAAAATGATTTTAAAAAAACTACACTCAAACTATTTATAAAACTTACATAAAACTTGATGTTTAGCTTAGACATAGGTAAATACTGGTTGCTCTCCCTGAAGACTCACTCTCGCCACACACTGCCTACAGGAAAGGGGGGTGGTGAGGTGTCCGATCAGGGTGATTAAGGACCTGAGTAAAGGTTTCGTGTTTCAGGTCACCAAATAAGCCAACATCTAAATAAACTTAGCCCTTCAGAAATGCCACCATAGGAAATTCATTCACGCTGTTCAAAAAGCAACTGCTTGTTCAGTTGCCAACCACCCAAAGCGGCAGTTGTGTTTATTTAAATGAAGAGGGTGTGGACCCAAGAGCTGTATCTTTCCAAATCTTACTGCAGCAACAGAACGTTCAGAAATTCCTGTAATATGCCTGTGTCCTGTAATGGACAACTTCCTAAGGCCACCTAGCCATGCTTTTAGACTAAAGATTCACTCTGTGATTTTTCCAACCACTAACAGCATTTGTGGGAGTTTCTTCTTTTCTCCTCATCTACTTTCTTAGCAGTCACTTACATCAAACACATTCAAACAAAGAAAACCTACATTTAAAACATCTAATGCACATGATGGTGATGGCTTTCCCTCCCAAAAAGGGTTACAGGATCACAGGACCATAGGGAAACTCAAGGCAGCTCAGGAGGTTACCCAATCTATCCCACAGCCCAAAGCAGTGCAAGCACTGAGGTCAGGCAAGGTTCCTTAGGGTTTTATTCAGAAGGGTCTTGAAAACCTCAAGGACAAGGACAGCAAAACCCGATGGCACAGAGCTCAAAGGTTTGCAATTATATTTCTTATTACATCTGAAACAGTTAAAGTTTTCTAGCTACATTTTATTTATCATAGAATCATAGAATGGCCTGGGTTGAAGAGGACCACAGTGGTCATCGAGTTTCAACCCCCCGCTATGTGCAGAGTCAACAACCACCAGACCAGGCTGCCCAGAGCCACATCCAGCCTGGCCTTGAATGCCTCCAGGGATGGGGCATCCTGCAATGCTCATGTACTTTCATCTTAATTAAAATCACATAAGTAATAACCAGGAAGCTATCTGAATGACTACAGCAATTCCTCTTGTCTTTGTTTCCCTTTCTCTAGTAGGTAGATATTTTGACAATAGGACAAACAGCTTTTTTACAGCACATAACAATCAACAACAATACAATCAACAGGAGACTTAGCGGTAAGGAAGTATGGAGTTGCATTTACATATTGAGGGAGCCAAAGAAGTGGTATTACAGTGAGGTACAATCAAAATTTACATCAAGCATACCTACAGCAGATTCACTAACCATAATCAGTTGTTCATCTACTAGCAGGAGTGTATGTTTGTCAGACTCCACAGGGTGACCTCCAGCTCTTCCTGACACCTCTGCAGGGCAAGTGGGAGCTCCTATGCCTTAAACACAAGTCCTACAGTATTTTATGTAAAGTTTTTATGTATATTTTATTTACATCTGAGAGATGTACATATTTGCAGGCTGATTCTGTTATGAAAATATTACATGACATTTAAAAGCCCCTTCCAACTCAAATGATTCCATAATTCTATGATAATTACTACAAATTAGGTTTCATTTTTGAACAAAGCATGACTAATTGGAGGCTTAATTTTGAGCTACGTTATAATAAATTGCTTTAGGAAGAAACATCACATTCGCTCTTTCACAATTCAACATTTCTCAAGTCAACATCAAAGGAGAAGTGCCTTTTTTGCAGCAAAAGCGTTTTTAGGTAAATACCATCTTCAGTAAACTTTTTCTAAGAATCTTCAGATGTATTTACATCCTCCTTAGACACCTGCTGGTAAAAACTAGCAAAGTCATTGTCTATTCCTTCAAACAGTCTAAGAGACCCTGCACTATTAGACATAATTTCATGTTAACTAGATTCACTACTGTGAAAGAGTCCACATTTATGGGCACCACTGGAATTCATAAGATATTCTCTCAAATCTGCAGACTCTTAATATTTTAGCACCTGACTCCCCACTGGTAAAATGCCTTAAAGCCCAGCATGTCTATGACTAGACAAGTGCATAAGGAGAGAAGTCTTCACAAAGGGTTCAGAGAGCACACCCCCTTTCTGTAGGAGATAGTTCAGTTGTGGAGCTCCTTGATGAAGAATTCTACATAGGTTCCAAAATCAATAGCGAAAAATAAGGAAAGATAAATCTATCAGGGACTACAGAGCATAGAGGTATAACTTCCAGCTCAAAAAGTTACCAAACAGCGTATTTGAACACACAGAGACTATTCAGAGGATGGATTAACCTACATTTGCTCTGTACAAGTCCTTCCTCCGTTACATCTCAATGTAAGAGACAGGATACTGTGAGAAACGTACCACTGGTCTGACAAACTATAAATATTCCACTGACAAGAGACTTGTTTTTCCTAGCAAACTCTCACATATAACCGAGTAGTTCATATATCCACAGCCAAGCATTTAAAGCCACTAACCAGCAAACACAGAACTTGTCCACTGGGCTGAGGGGCAAAGCTAATAGGGTATCTCTCTTTTTCCTTAAGGACACTCATAGCTTTTACATATGAGGAAATGAAAGTAATATTTCACAAAGCCCCAGTGCACTGTCTCGCCTGAGGTTCAGCATTCGCTTCAGAGGTAGAACTAACTGCCACAGACAGAGGAGAACTAAGAAACCTTGTTTTCACATGCCAGTTAGTGCCCTGAACACAGGCCAGCTGTTTAACAAGAAATGTCCAGAGTCATTGCTTCTTGTATTTCCGTTGGGAAGAATACCTCAAAGTAAGTAAGTCTGGACAACAAGACTGCCTGTGCTTCCTTCAGATACTCCAACTGGCTACCAAGCTTACAATTTAAGCTATGCAAAGCCTAAGTCACTTCTCTGACTCAGCACTGCCCTACAGCCCAGAGGAATACTTTGTAGAGGAAGCAATACATGCTTCCTCTCTTCCAACTGAAAACAATGCTGCTTGTGGAAAGTCCCAAGCTTTCTGCAGCCACAGCCAATACTCAGAATTTAACTGCATGGACTGCCTCTCCTAGCCACTGATAGGAAGAGTGGCCATGATAAAGGTCTCTCCTTCCCACACAGACCTCCATGCAAGGTTAGCCATAGCGACAGGAAGCCCTGAGGCACTTGCAGCAGACAGAATATTTTCAGACAGATGAAAACACACTGTACTGCCAGAGTCACAAACACCAATTCTGATTCGGTCAGCATCATCTTATGCATGATTTAGTGATTATTTTGTACTCAGCTTTATAGCAGAAGAATTCTTTTTCCTTTTTGACTGACTGTAACCTCTTCTTTTGTGGGAAACCCAAGACATTTTTTGCTTGGATACATTTGCATTTCTGATTTTTTTTTTTTTTTCAGTCTAATTGATCTGACATCTTAATATTCTATCACTTTACAAGTTCTCTAAGACATAAATACTCTTATTAACCATTTAAAACATAAAAATGCTATACACTTGTTACAATCAGAAAGATTAACACAGTGGAAGGGCGATACAGGAGCATAACAGCAAAGGGACTAGCACAGACAGACTGGCATTTCAAAGGAAAAGTGCTCACCCATCTCTGAAGATCTAAGTTCACAGAAAAGGCTCCAGGAGGAAGGGAACTCCAACCAGAGATCCTTCCCCAGTGGGGGTCAGCCCTTAAATGAGGTCTATGAGAATGCAGCCAGGCTCCACCCCTTCCGGTCACATAGGTGAATTGCCTTCACCTGTGCTCCCAGAGCTGACCCTGTCCTTTCCCAGGTGCTCAATCAGTGGTTCAGGATGTGACTCAACAGTTACCATACAACACTGCACTGAGCATAAGGAGAGTTAGACAATTTTAAAGTAAATATTTCAATCTTTAGTCTGCTTGGGTGAAGACTGAACTCTGTTTATGTCACTTCCAGTTATTTAGCAGTAATCAGTTGATTCTTACAGCCAAAGCTGTATGTTTCTGTTCTCTTTTACTTATCTTTCAAAATACGGTTTCAAAGTGGAGATCTTGCAGTATCAGTAACTAAAGACCAATAAAAGATGCAAAAAAATTCAGAATCAGACAACTTTTTAAATATATCCTATAAAAGTTCATAACTTTTTAGAATGCTCCATGAAGAAATGTTGCAACTCAGGTTAGCACCACTGATGTATTTTCCCAGGCCTTCTTCCTATCTTCATTTTCTAAGCAACCCACGGCAAGTACAGTATTTACACGGTGCTAAACCGTTTAAAACAGGCAATAAAAGAAAACAGCCCACTTCTTATGACAGAACGGCAGAAACATGCCTGCACTGCTGAATGAGCCCAGGCACTGGAAGGAACGAGGCCAGAGTTTCTTTCTCCAGCCAGACTTCAGAGGAAAGGGAGCCACCTGCTGCTCGAAGTGAGGCAGGCTGCAGCGTCTTTTCAGTTTCATTGCGTGAAACACCAGAGT
This sequence comes from Pavo muticus, assembly GCA_016647715.1. NCBI lineage: Eukaryota > Metazoa > Chordata > Aves > Galliformes > Phasianidae > Pavo > Pavo muticus. The sequence continues at coordinate 2,616,030 of JACDJE010000034.1, read as the reverse complement.
GAGACTCAGCAAAAGAAGCTCAAAGCTTTGCTATTCTTCTTGCTCATGCTGCGGGTTCAGGTGGCAAGGGATTCAGGCTGCTGAGCACGGCTGTCCCTCATCTCCCCAGCCTGGCTCAGACAGCCACAGCCAATACTGCCAGCAGCCAGCAGTTAAGCACAAATAGCATCCCTTCCTAAAAATAAAAAGAAATGAAAACAGAAAATACAAAAAACCCTTCACATTAGGTATGCATCACAAGTATGACACGAACAACAACCAGCACTGCCTGCTAGACTGGGTGCAAGCAAACCACCCATTTATGTACATCTATACGTAAAGTTGTCCTTCAGTAAATAAGGACTGATCTAGTTCATCTCACACACTCCTAAATGTGTATTTATGGATGTCATCTTTACATGCTGTGGCTGCAGCCTTGCAATCAAGCTGCTCTCAGAGCAGTGTCTCTCAGTGGGGGAGATTTGCTCACCAATGAATCCCAGCCCCTTGCCACTGAAAGGTTTATTGGTATTATCTCGTACCAGTTTCAAGGTTCAACTGGCCTTAGTGAGAAGAAATAAGTGAGATAAATAAAAAAAGAGGAAGCTTAAGAAAAACCGCTGGTTGATCTACTCCCTGAAGCTGCTTCCTCTGTTGCAATTAGGGGATTCTAGTGAGAACCCGGGGTTCAGCTTACAGGTGGAAGCGATTCCCCCCCCATGGCCCCACCCCGCCGGGCGCCTTCCCGCCACATGTCAGGCCCGGGGCCTGGCTCTGGCGATACTCGAGAAAACACAAGGGAGAACTCTATGGCTTGTGCAGATTTGACCTAAATAAGAGTAACTTTTCCCCAAAACGACAAATCACACCACACAACTGCACACAACTGCACACAACTGCACACAACTGCACACAACTGCACACAACTGCACACAACTGCACACAACTGCACACAACTGCACACACCCCTCGCTCAGCCTCTTCCTCCTGCCCGCCCCGCCTGCCTAGCGCTGCCCTTACCAAAGATGGCGGCAGAGGGCGGGCCCGGGAGCGGCGCTAAGCTGCGGCTGAGGCCGCTTCCGCCCGTTCAGCGCCCGTCACGTGATCACCGGGCTGCAGCGGCTGCTGCCCGGCGCCAGCGGGGCAGAGCGCAGCGCGGCACGGCGGGGCAGCGCTGGTGGGCTGCGGCGCTGCCAGCCGCTGTCCGGCCTCTCTGCAGTGGCGGCCGGGGAGATGGCGCTGGGCGCGCTGCGCGAAGCGGGCAGCAGCGAAATGGAGCCCGAGGAAAGAGAAGACCGCACCCCGCTGCTGAAGGAGTCCCAGCTCGGCGCGGGTGAGATATGCGGGCGGCGGCACCGCGGGCAGCACTGCCGCGGGCAGCACTGCCACCGGCCGTGCCCCGCCGCAGGGCCGGCAGGGGGCGCACCTCCCTGGCGTCGCGTTGCCATGGCGCCCGCAGGGCTCGCCTCGGCCTGGCGGGGCCCCTGCTGCCGTCCTTACAGGGAGAGTCGGCTCGTTCTCAGCGCGGTGACAGGGAGGTGCATCCCAGTGGTTTCCTTTGCACGTAAATAGCTGCCTCGCTTCGGTGCCTGCTCAGCGGTAGTGCCCGCCTGAGCGCTGGCCTCGCTGCCGGGATCTGATGAGGGTGCGGCAGACCTTCAAGCCCGAGCGTGACTAAGGCGGGTAGCTGGCTGTAGGGGACAGAGGAGGGCATGTGGGAGACAGCATGAGGATAAAATCTAAAACTGATTCAGGGGATGAAATGCCTCCCCTGAGAGAACAGGCTGAGAGCTGGGGCTGTTCAGCCTGGAGGAGAGAAGGCCCCAGGGAGACCTGAGAGCAGCTTTTCAGGATCTAAAGGGAGGCTATAAGAAAGAAAGGGACGTACTCTTTAGCTGTGTCAGGACAAGGGGAAATGGTTTCAAACTAAAACAGGGGAGATTTAGATTGGATATAAGGAAGCAGTTTTTTACAACAAGGATAGTAAAGCATTGGAACATGTTGCCTGGAGATGTGGTGGATGCCCCGTCCTTGGAGATGTTCAAGGTCAGGCTGGACGGGGCTCTGAGCAACCTGATCTCACTGTGCTGTCCGTGTTCATTGCCGGGGCCTATATGACCTCTAAGGGTCCCTTCCAACTCAAACAATTCTATGATTCTATGAAAGTGAGAAAAGGATCTTTAGAGGTCAGGGCCCAGCCAATCTGAGGCAGATCAGGGTGTTCTGTGGGCTCTCCCAGGACAGGCTGTACGGACAGCTGTAAGACTTTGAGTTCCTTCACTGTTCGTGCTTCTGAGATATGTAGTACAGCAAAACAACTGAAAAGCGCCAGCGGGGAATTAAGAGTTCAGGTCACTTACCAAAGCAATACGTTCTTGGGCTTGCACAATCCATCGTGATGCACCTCACCCAAAAGGAAAATGCGGTAGAAAAGCAACTTCCTATAACTGCCATGCGACCTTCAGCGTAGACCTAATTCTGCAATTTAAGACTCTTGTTCAGTTATAGCTTCAGTGTTATAAAACATGCCCCTGCAATCAGCGGTATCCCTAGATGTAGGACCCGAGGCTGCCAGTCAAGGTAAGATCTTCAACATCATGAAGTTTTGGGGGGGTGATGGCAGTATCCCTTTGCCAGTAAATATGGTAATGTTCTGAGGAGGTGCATAACCTTGGGAAACACATCTAGAATCTTCTTGAATCTTCTGTTCCTTTAATGTGACCTCATATTCTCAAGTATTGCAGATATACTCAGTGGGAAGATAGGGAAGCAATAATTTAGCAGGCTTTTATTTCAGCCTTATAAATCTGTGTGTTCATTAGACTTATGTGATAGGTTATTTAGAGCAGGAAGAAAAAAAAGACATTAGTGGCTTAAAGTTCTTACATATTTATGTTGTGGAGCTTGCTCTCTGGAGTGTATACCAGTAAGAGGCGTCTAGAGGTAGAATAATGGATGTTCCAGTTAACCTGTGTTTCCGAGGAAGGTTACAGCATAGTACAGTATTAAACCTTCTGTTGTTATTGTGTAACCCCAGCTAACACAAGTACAACAACGGGAAGGTTAAATAGCTCTTCTTGTGATTATGTTCACTGTTACTAATTTGAAGACTATACATTTTCTATTTAAAGGAAATTGCATTTTAAGTGACAATAAAGGGCAATGAAGGGCTCGACTTGTTTTTGTGCAGTAAGCACTTCCTACTCTTGGTGCCTGTTTTTTGTAAAGCAAGCAATAAAGTATTGGCTGCTGTCACTTATATCATTTAAAAGCGAGATAAGCCTATTTTTCAAATGCTGCTCCTGTCATTACTGTTGGTCTGGAAGATGCTTTATGTATTTGCTTAGCAGCCTATCATGTTACTGATTTACTAAAGAAAGAACAAATACTGCCTTGCTGTCCTTTTAACAACTTGCATTAACAATAGCGAACTTCAGATAAAGTTGATCAGGGATAGACACCTCAAAAATGAGAGCGTTCTACAACTTTCATGAAAACTATAGTTTTGTAGGAAGGTTCTGTTGGTGCCCCTACAACCAAGGGTTCCTTGTTTCTGGGATAAGAAAGAATCTTTAGATATCTTTTCCACAGGGAATGCTTTTTTGCTTCTTATTGCAGATCAGAAAATGTAGTCAAGAGACATGCTGCAGCTGCAGATTGGGCTCTAGTCAGCCCTGTTGTTCGTATGTCTACTTGTTCTATTCAGAATTTCAATGCTAAATAGTGAAAGAAACAGTTGCTACAAATTGTTGCAGTATCTATAAGTGCTGATCACCAGTCTTTCCTGAGTTTTGTATTCTTACGTTATAAATTCTTCCATTTCCACCATAGTTTCCTCACAATTGGAAACTCTACCCTGTAACTATTTGTAAATTCATGGCTTTCTTAACAATTCAACGTTTGGGTAGGTTCAGGCACCCCCTTTTTTTTACAAAGAGTATCTGCAGAACTACAAAGCATTCTTGTGTGCAGCCTCCCTATGGCCACCAGTGATGTGCTGGCCAAGATGCAGCTTGACTCTGCTTCAAACTTACTGGCATGGGTGGGTGATCTCTGCCAAATGCTGCAGTGTTCTGCCGTTAGAGGAAATCGATACGTGTGACAGTGCAAAGTCTGAAAGCTGATTATAAATGGCTGATAGTCATCTTAATGCCACAGTACAAGTTTAATGCTGAATCTAAAACCTATTTTCCTTTGACACCTTCAACTGTTGAAGAGGGGCAAGAGCGGGCATCTGGGAACTGCTGCTGTTCTGCAGGGCCTTGGCAGTGTTTGCTATCAGATTTCCCGCAAGTTTTCTCACTTAGGCAGTTGTTAGCAAATGCATATTGCTTTAGAAACAAATTTATAGAAGGGAAACTTGTCCTAGAAAACTATCTGGAATCTCGTTGGCTGTTCTTTCATGCTACCGTAAGAGTTTCTGTCCATCTTGAACCATTTTCAATAGGATGAGAGATAATGGCCTTAAGTTGCACTGGGGGAGATTCAGGTTGAATAGCAGATGAATTTCTTCTCAGAAACAGTGAGTGAGGCATTGGCACAGGGAGGTGGTGGAGTCACCATCCCCAGAGGTGTTCAAGAAATGTGTAGATGTGGCACGGAGGAACGTGGTTCAGTGGACATGATGGGGATGGGTTGACAATTGGGCTACATGATCTTAGTAATTTTTTTCCAACCTTCATGATTCTATGATTTTTTTCAGTTACATAGCAAGCTTCTCACTGCTCTCTCTCTCTTTTTTTTTTTTTTTTTTT
>JACDJE010000034.1:2580572-2610161 GCA_016647715.1 Pavo muticus | reverse complement strand
AAAAAAAAAAAAAAAGGAAAAAGGTTTTGTGGATTTGGACTTGCATAGATCTCACATGTCATAACTAAGTTTATTAATGCGCACTCTTGCCCTCTTCTTGCCTTCATTTTGTTTGTTTGGAGGTCATTTATTATTTATTGTGAGCAAATTATAACCGCGTGCTGAATGGGGAGAAGTTTCTCCCTCATTGCTTCTGTGAAATGGATGCTACTCATTTAGAGGACCTCTGGAAGTGATCCCAAACTTCAAAATCACTTCCTTGGGCATTGACTGATGTCCTCTTATTGACTCTAATTTCCTTTTCTCAGTTATCTGTGCCTTTGTTGCCTTGTCTGCTAGACTTACCTTCACTCTGCCATCCGTATTCTGTTCTTCCATATATCTCTGTGAGTCCTGTCCTTGTCTGCTCTTTCTTCATTTTAAATTTAGACATCTGCATCTCTTTGCTTGCTTTTCTATCCTTAAATTTTCTGCAGAAAAATCCATTTTTCAGAGAGTGACAGAACATCCACACTGTGATACGGAAATGAGATCCATGCTCACGTAGACACATCCCTGCAACCAGTACCTGTATCACTTAACCAAGTTGCTTATAGCTCAGAAAGGGATAATCATCTGAGGACTTACATTTAATGTTGTGATGATTTTTGTACTTGGCCTAGATATGTTTGTGCAATGTAAACTACTTGAATTAGCTTTCAGTGCAACTTTGATTGCCTCCCTAGGGGAGAGGTCATGAAAGATTTGTGATTTAGGTATGAAGGATTAAAAAAGGGATTGAATTTGTATAAAATATGGCCAGAGAAACTATTTTGAACTTACTTACTGTATTTGGGGTTTTGTTTTCTCTTTTTAGGGGAAAAAGTATTCTTGGGATGCTGATACTCAGGGATGGATCCTTGGTTCTTTTTTCTATGGCTATATCATTACTCAGATTCCAGGTGGATATCTTGCAAGCAAAATTGGAGGGAAGCTCTTGTTGGGGTTTGGCATCTTTGGTACCTCTGTGTTCACCTTGCTTACTCCATTAGCTGCAGATCTGGGAGTTGGCTACCTCATTGCTGTCAGAGCCTTGGAAGGACTGGGAGAGGTAACTGTTTTTCTCTATGTAACTTGAAAATATATCTGAATAATGTATTGACAAATCGTAATAATTAGACCCTGCGAATGTTAGTATGCTGTAGCAGTGTATGGATTGTTTTATTTCCAGTAGCTTAATTTTACTTTTTTGAATAATTGACAAGTACACCTTATTTCTTATTTATAAGGACACTTAACACAAAACTAGAGTTATCCATCATTTAGTCAGAACCCAGGAGCTCAAAAGAGTGTTGTTTGTATTCTTGCAGCCTTTCCATTATATACAGAATCAAAAGCAGAAGAAATAGATTCTGCTTCTTGATTTTCATACACTGCATTGTTTGGTTTTTTTTCCCCAAGTGGTTTCATTCTAAACAAGAGCCTAATAAATTTTACTACTGCTTTTTAATGAAATACAGTTTGAAACGTGAAAACTTGAAAGAAGTTATAAAACTGCTACTTTTTAACAGAATTGATTCTTTTTTATCTAGGGTGTTACCTTCCCAGCTATGCATTCAATGTGGTCTTCTTGGGCTCCTCCCCTGGAACGCAGCAAGCTCCTTAGTATTTCATATGCAGGTGAGAAATTCCCACGCTAATAGCAGGATTATGCGTTTTTACTGCTGTAACAGGGAGGATTGACTTAAATCAAAGGGATTTATTTTATCAGTTTTAATCAGGGTTTAATCTGGAAAGCATAGCATTGAGTTAAATCTTGCTTTGCATTCATTATCTTTGCTTTTTATGGCTTTTATAGCCTTGAGAAAAGGTATTCATCTGCAGTGATGTATAAACTTCAAGCTGCAGTATCAAGTGGTGCAAAGAGTTACTGTGAAGCGGATTAGTAGAAGATACTGTGAACAAAAGAGATACAGTAGTAGAAACAAAATAGGGCAGAATCACAGGATATGGCTTTTTTTTTTTTTTTTTTTTTAAGGTGTTTTTGGGGGAACTTGGGGAAGCTCTCAGTAATGCTTCAAGATACTTGTTGGAGATTCAGAGATCGGTACCATGTTCTTTTAGGCATTCCATGTGTGGAGGACATAATGCTTCACAGGTTTACTTCTTTGAAGATACTTGATGTTACATAGAACTTTTGATTTACAGCATATGCTGAGAACATAATACGGATACAATTTACATTTTGCAAGGTGTAGAAGTTACAATACCCAGTTCAATCACAATATCAGTGTGATTCCCCTATCTATATACGCTCACAGTCATGACGCTGGGCAGTTCCACTTGCTGGGAAGCAGTATGTGGGTTGAAGTCAGCTCAAGCCTGATGCTCTTTTCAAAATTATTTTCTAGATTATTCAATTTTTATACTCTGGACTGTGTCATGTATTCACTCCTCTGGTGCTGGCCTAGCTATCTAAAAGGGACAGACGTTCATGTGCTGGTGGGGAGAAACATCTACACTATCAATTGATCTACTCAACTGATGACACATCTGTTTGCTCAAAGCAAAGGCTAACCTCCAGTCCCCTTTGTGTTGAGATAGTCAACTTTTTTTTTTTTTTTTTTTTTTTAACAGTGGCTCTAATCAGTCACACCCTGCATTATTCCCTGAGCTTCATGGGTGCATTGCTTTTGCCCATACCCGCTGAGCCTTCTTCTGTTTTCAAGTTTTACTGGTCTGACACACTATTCGATCCACTATGTATGGAGCGAGTGAAAAATGTAGTTTTCTGAATTTACCAGTCCAAATATGTTTCTTCTCTAAGGGTGACATTTTAAATTCAGTTAATGGCTTGTTTAACTTTCTGTTGTTAGAATTAATTCTGTGACAGCTTAATTCTTGGACCTGGACTTCATCAAGAAGACTGCTGTAAGCACCAGCTGCAGTTTCTAGTGAGTCTAGTAGCTCACTTGTGCCAGCAGGAATGAAGCCTTAGTCCTTTCATCTTCCCATTTTCACACTTCCCTCCTAGCCACATGCTTTGTCCCTTCCTGTATGCTATTTCAGGTCCTCATCAGACCCTCACATGAGCCGCTTTAACCCACCTAGTGCATCAGACAGTTTCTTCTCTTTTTTGTTTGTTTTCTCCCACACTAGTGAATTAAATCTGCTTTAAAAAGAAGTCTGCATGTGAGAGCCAGCTCACAAAAGTGGAGAGCAAGGAGCTGGGATTGACACTTATTGCTTTTAGCTTTAGGAGCTTTTAAATTGTCCCTTTGTGAAGCCGCATTCTGAAGTGTGAGAAGAGACCTTGGCCTTGAACAACTGATAGTAAGCAGGCATGGATGGATAAGGCATCTTGCGTGATCTTAGCAAAGCGTTTCCTTTTCCTCACGTTTCCATGGTTGGCAGTCATGTGGTCTGCAGCTTAGAAAGTCATGATAGTATTGACTTTCCAAGGGAGCACATGACTGAGTTGCGTGTAATTGTTATTTTGGTGGATATTTAACAGAGTACTTGGTTTTGCTGTTTTGTGGTTGAAGCTTTCTGTCTCGAACAAAAACTGTTCCAAAAAGATGGCATCTAGGCAGCCAACATATTAACATAATCTCATGTTTTCTGAATTGAGATCAGATTTGGAAAAGCAATTGTATAATTAACATGAAGAGATAAGCTTTAATATTTGTCCCCAGTTGAGCGTTCCTAAGTGTATAAACAATATGGGTGCCACCTCCACCCTTTCCACAATACTACTTCTTCAATTATGATTCAAGAACTGCTCTTTCCTGCTAATATCTGAACTGGAATCTGCTCATCTTTCCTTTCTTTGCCTGATTTTACACACCCAAATATAGGGACTGTGCAATTAGAACCTGCTGGTTATATGGATGCCTTCTGGCTCTTGTTTCTAGTATTCCTGATTCAGTGCAACTAGTAGGAGGTATAAGCAATGCACATTAATTACATAACATCAGAATATTATTTCCTCCCTTTCCTTCCCTCTGAAGTCTGTAATTGTACTGTGGTCAGCTTCCTCAGCAGTGTCTGTTGATTGAGTTGTATTGTTTTGAAAGTATTGCAGCCACCACTTGTTTGGAGGTGAACGTGTCAGGAATGGTTTTTTTTCTATTGCTCTTTGCTTGTTATTTTGGATGTTTGTGACTCCATTTCTTTGGAGTTGACAAAACAGTTGTGCCATTTTCCTTCAGGCGATGAAATGGCAGTCTTCTAGTGGTAGTGGCAAATCTTACCTGCATGATTTCTTGCAGGAAAATAAAATAAAAGTGAAAAAACCACTTAACTTAAAGAGCCTAATGATGAACTAATGATTGTTTTTATACATTGGTTTGCTTTCCTCTGCTAGGTGCACAGCTGGGAACTGTTGTCTCTCTGCCACTGTCTGGTTTAATTTGCTACTATATGAACTGGGTTTACGTGTTTTACATATTTGGTAAGGGTTTTTATTATTAAAGATATGATCCATATTCTTTTTGAAAGCCACTGTATATTGATTATTACCTCTTGTATGAAACTTATTTTAAGCTTTTAAAAATGTGTTTGACATGTTGGGCTGTCATTTCTTTTCCTCCTCAGAAAAGTTAGAGGTATTTAAAGCAAGTGAATTCCTTTGCATGGATATGTCAGCTTTGCTTCCAATGAGCAAAGATGTCTCCGAGTTGGACAAAAGCTGGTACAAGTCAAATGTTTTCAGCATTCCCTCCACGCAGAAATAACAGGCTGGAATTTCTTACTTGAAGTGTGAAATTGAGTTAATAATGTTAATCCCAGTGAATTTCTGCTCTGCATGAAATAACATGTGAAAAGTTACTGCTGCTTTAAATGGAGACTGTGTGTAAAATCTCTCTAGCAGTCACAGGAACTCTGAAAGAATGTCCAAAATGCAAAGCATAGCATGTTTACTGTGAGCTATGTTCTAGAAGGAGCTCAAACATCATAAATTTTCTGATAAGATGCCATAGATCAAACTGATGCTTTTTATTGGCCTATTTACATTTCTAAGCTGCTTCATGTTCTGCATAGGGAAAAGAATCAGAATAAAACAGAAAGCTTACACTTTGTTCATCAAAACGTGCTCTTGATTTTTGTGTAATTGAAAAGGAAGGAAACAGAACTAGACAAAAAGTTACACTGGTTGCGAAGTAAAAATACAGTCAATTTGGCTTGATTATTGAAAAGTTAACTTTTTCAAATGATAGTTCTGGAAGCTTTGCTTAAAAGGAATAATAAATGCTGGTACATCAGTTAAGCTATATATAGTGATACTCTGTATGTATGCATGCTAAGGGTTTTTTGAGATTAAATTCCTCTGTGTGAGCTCTATTCTTTATGGCTGTTCTTTGTGACAGATAAAAATACAGTATGTATGTGTATGCATTTTCTTTGCTCTACAAGGCTTCCTCTACTTCCTAGAGGGGAGGACAAAACAAAACAAAAAAAGAACAAACATCACTTTCCTGCATAGTCATCCTTTACTACTCCCTGTAATGTTAAGGCACTTGGGGGAGCTACTCTTTGTAAGTAGAGAGAAGGTTTTTCCAAAGACTTTAATATAATTTTAATGGATATTATTTTTTCTAAATTATCTGAGAATATTATTCACTCAATAGAATTGATTCTGTTTTTATTTATACCTCTTCATCCATCTTCTTCCAATAACAGGTGCGCTTGGTGTGTTGTGGTTCTTCTTCTGGATGTGGCTGGTTAGCGATAAACCAGAAACTCACAAGAGGATTTCACGTACTGAAAGGGAATATATTCTTTCTTCTCTAAAAGACCAGGTATAGCACATTATTGTAATCATGTTTACTTAAGTAATAACATAAACCACGAGTGTTGTTGCTAGCATAATGCTCTGATGACTAGAAAAACATCATTAATCAGATAAAGACAGAATATGTCAAGAAAAGAAAAATACAGTGCAATTGTGTAAATGATAAAAATTGGTAATCTAGTAAAGCATTTACAATAATTTTTTTTGCCACAGCTATTATTGCGATGTTATTTTAATGACAAGTAATAAAACTTGAGATTTTTTTTAATACCAAAAATAGGCCGGTATGATGCCTTTAAAATTTGTAAAACAACATTTTCAATGTGTGTCTTCTATGGTAGAAAAGAGAGAGATTGCTATTTGCAGAGAAAACGTTTTGGAAACGCTATTATGAGCCAATTCCTAAAGCGTGCATTTGAGTTTATTCCTATGACTGGGGGTGCATGTTTCTAAGCTGTAAAGTTGTCTGAGTTAATATTTAGGGCTGAGTAGGAAAGGTTCAGCCAAATGCATGAGGACTGACTTTAAATATTTAATCATTTATGGTAAAAACAAGAGGAAACAAGTCAGGGTAAGGGAAGGCATGGATTATATTATATCTATATACTTTTTGAAAATTCTCATTACAAAGTGTAAAAGTGATTGGTTTAAGTTGCAATAATTAATGGCAGAGCAGTAACATGCATGAATATATCTGTAGCGAGAAAGTAACAGTAATTTCATCATTGCTGCTTAATTCGTCTGTTGCTCTGAACTCACGTTGTGCCCTTCTGAATGAGTGATCGCCGTAGATTTGGGTAGGATAACAGCATCTGCAGTAAAAGTTCATCTTGATGTTCTAATTTTTTTTTCCTCTTGTTTCCTGCTTGCTAGCTTTCTACACAGAAATCTGTTCCCTGGAGACCTATACTGGAGTCCCTTCCACTCTGGGCTATCGTTGTAGCCCATTTCTCCTATAATTGGACTTTCTATACACTTCTCACGCTCTTACCCACATACATGAAGGAGATCCTGCGGTTTGATGCACAGGAGGTGAGATAAATAATTAAGAATATAGTTACTATAATTAACTATAGCTATATAGTTGTAATAACTGTACATAGTTTTATATATATATATATACATAGTTATATATACATATACATATATACATAGTTATATAGTTGTAATGATTAACTATAATTAATAGTTTCTATATTAACCTGTTTAAGAAAACTTTGAATGTAAATTTTTAATTTGGAAATGGTGAAATAATTCCCCATAATTAAGCAGCTACATCTACAAGGTTATCTGCATTGAAATTTCCATTGGATTTCAGGAATTATTTAACATTTAGCTTAGCAATAGCATTTTGGATCATTTTTCTGTTTGAAGATGTATTTAAAACAATAAGTATATTAAAAAAAAAAAAAAAAGGAATATTTCTATTACAGAACAGTGACTATAAAAAAGCCCCATATTTCTGTTATTTGGTTTGCATGATTGCCTCAAAACTTATAGCTTATTTTATAGCTTCAGAAATGCTATCTACTTTTTTGCTCACTCGTGAAAAGTACTATTTTTCTTTTAATTGGAAATTAAGAGTATCATTGGATAAGTGACGTTGTAAACGTTTTAAGGAGGGGGTGGGGAAAATAACACTTCAGTCTGATTGAATCCCCTTCCAAATCATTACTTTCTTTTCTTTCTTCAGTGAGCAGCAGAGGTTAAATACCTTATTTTAACAAGGTAAATGGGATGAAACAAAATTACAGACTTAAAGACCAGAATAATGGTTTTTCAGTGAAATTGTTTTAAGTGAAATTATTAACCGAGCAAAAACTGAAGTGCTGGAAATGTACTTGACTCTCCTTTTGCTTTTAATAAGAAAATTTCAGTGATAGTGTTTTCAGTACATGGGAAAGCTGCTACTGCTCAGGTAAAAAGGTCCTCAGAGCTTTCGTGAAGCTTAGCGTAGTCTTTTCCTGGTTTAATGTGAGACTGGTTTAGAGCAAAACGCACGCTATGCAAGAAAGAGGTATTTCTAACAATCGTGGGAGGGGAAGGTGCGGTGTCTGTAAGAGAAGGTTGCAGTTAAGTGTGCTACAAAATGGCTGGAAAAAACAGCTGAAGTTGCTGTTTAGGTTCCTTATTATGCCTCCTGAGGGAATACCTGAATAAGCATCTATTAAAGGTGTGTATTACCACAGCACTGCGTGTAATTTGTCAGGCTTCACTGTATTAAATGCCAACAGGTTCTGCTGTGAAATGATTTCCTATGTCTAAGGGTTATGTTTCTCTTTCTTGGGGTGACTTCATGGTGCTGTCTGTTGTGACACTTCAAAAAAGCAAACAAAATTAAAAAAAACCTTCTTTGCATGATAGCACTGGACTAGCTTTTCTGCAACATTTAGTTGCAAGTTGTGTTTAAAATACTATACAGCAGCAACTGCATAATCTACCAGTTTTCATCCTATAATGAATGGATCCGTTAAAAACAATGCTGTATCTTTGCACAGTGCTTCATTAAGTTGCTTCTTTGTTGTTGTTACTGAGACTATCTTATATTTTTCAGAATTTTAGTTGTTACTTTTGAAAGCTTAGCACTGAAATCCAGCAGGCAGCGTATTTGAATGCTGATAGAGTGGAACATATTTATGGTCTCGTGTCAATTTAAATGTCCTAGGGAAGCTCTTACTGCTTCTTTGCCAAATATACTTTTTAGAATAATGCATAAATGTTAAAGTATTTCTATCTAGTGTCCATCTAGATACCTCATTTTAACCAGAGTTTAGGTTAAGTTCTACTATGCTGCTCAGTAGAACTTTTTGTTTCCTTCTTCAGAAGAAAAAAATGCAGTTTCAGGCAGAAGTCACTACTAAACAACTCTTGTTTAAAGAAAGGGAAGTTAGCAGGTGACTGCAGTGCAAGTAATGGCAGATCCTGAATAATAGGACCATTGGATGTTCAAACTGAATCTAATGAAAGTCCTAATTCTGTATCTTGTTTCTGATTATAGCCAGTATCAGATGTGTCAGCATATAGCTGTGGGATAACACACTGTGGAAAGTACTGAATCTGAGATCACAGACTCCTTAACTGCTTTCAAAATTCTGACTAATAGTTACAGCTTTCACTTACTTTAAGTAACTTGTGCCATAGGTGATCTGAAGCTGGTTTTTCAAAATACTTGCATGATCAAGTTCATGACCACACGATATTTTGCATAGTTTCCTTTTTCCTGATCCCAGTTGCTGATTTAAACCTTTGAGTTCTCCAGCTGGCTGCATTGGTAGTTACAGATTGTTATACAACTGGGAGTTTACACATCAGTAACTAAAATGCTTTGTCTTTTCTATCCTTAGGTTTCTCTCTTATAGTAAAACCAACTGTAGCTGGATAGATGGATGGTCTTGACACTCCTGACTCAGACTTTCTTAATGCTCCAAGTCAAATGATTTTTCAGCACATTGAATTGTCATTTTAGTATTTTAACTGTCTTTTCTCTTTATCTCAACAGAATGGTTTTTTATCTGCGCTACCTTATTTTGGCTGCTGGCTTTGTATAATTCTGTCTGGACAAATTGCTGATCATTTACGAGAAAAACAGAACTTCTCCACTGTTTGTGTTCGCAAATGTTTTACCCTAATAGGTAAGTGCAAGGATTGTCTCTAGTTAGGAACACGACATGGGACCAGTCTGGGAAAAGTTAAAGCTTTGAGAGAGGTGTGGCAGTTTGCTGTGAGATGAGGCAAGGTTGTACATGGCTTGAGAAAGAGCTGCTCTTCAATTGTATTAATTTTGACAGGGTGTGGAAGAGGAACATCAGTGCATCTAAGCATCTACTTGCTTGGTTAGTAATCTGACATCATCTTGTTTTCTAGTACATGGTATTCCTTTGAATTCCCATGTCTTAAGCCTCACTCACACTCTTCTGACTGCCTTTGGTGGATATAATTTGTCTTGTAATGTTTAGTGCTGTTTTAACTGATGGACATGTTTTACCCTCTACTCTGCCCAGCCCTCAGGCCAAGGGTTTTTTTTTTTTCTTCTGACTTTTCCACTGACCATAGAAATACTCAACATACCTATTCAAAAATTAAAGCAAGTAAAAAAAAAAAAAAAAGTACCAACTGGTACTCTTTCTGACAAAGGGTTCTAAAAGGGAATGAGAGTATAGAGGAGGGTATTAGTGAAAGTCACAATGAGAAATCCAGAAATACTAATAGATTTTACACTTTTTCATTTTTTTAATTCTGTTGGTGGTGAGCATGACTTAAAAACAGAGCCATGACTGTGCCATTGTAGAAACAGCAACATGTCCTAATTCAGTAGTGGTTCAGATACAGAAAATACAGGCTGTTTTAATGGTGCTGCTAGGCTGATGGCTTTGAGCAATGTGTTCTTTTTATTTCACACACAATCCGCCCTGCTCTTCCCTCTCCCCCCCAAAAAAATTGTAATGTATTTCTTTTCCTACTGAGGAGTGTTGAACTCCTCAATAGTAGTGTAGCATTTATGTCATATCAGTCATTATGAAGGCAAGAGAGAATTCATCTTGGTGGATTTTCTAAAAATATCATGAAGTGTTACTTAAGTACTGCAAAGCTCTGTAGCATTATAGTAAAAGGTAACAGCTGGAGCAAATGTGAGAAGACAGAAGTTGATGTAAACTGTCCCTTGATTTGAAGTAGTAATTAGTTTCCAAATAAGAACAACTTTTTGACTTCATGTGAATGTGGTCGTTCACATGTATTGTCCCTAGCTGCCATGTCTTCTCGTGTTAAATGTAATCTTAGCAAGATGACAGTCTACGTCAAACATGGCCATCTTTGCTACTAGATCATAAATGTTGTGCGTTTCACTTTACATTTAAGAAATTATGACTTGTAGAGATGGGTGGAATATTTAGTGCCTTCTCTGATTCTTCAGAAGAAAGATTATTGGCAAAATTAAAGGAGTTAGTCTAGAATAAATTATAAAAACTGAGGTGACTGTAAGATTGAGGTGTGTATTCTAGTGCGCAAGACAATGATGAAATGCTACAATACTTNAGTCTTAAGCATTTGTCACCCAAAAACATTACTTAATTTACATAGTCTTTTTCGGTGATAAACTAATGAAGGTTTATACAACTCTTAGTACCATGCAGGGTTCCATGCATAGTGCTTCCTCATCTGCATGTTCCTCTGTAACTGGTGACAGCTGTGTTCCCTGGTTGTCTTAGTTCATTTTCCATCAGTTGTGTTCGCCTGTATTCTATCTTTTTTCTTTCTGGCTTATTTTTTTCAATCACTTATTTGCCAGTTTCTCCTCTTCAACTTTCTGTGTATGTTTGATTTCTTGATAAATGAACTAACCTGTAAGTCTAACAAGTCTTCCAATATTTTTAGTGCTTGCCAGGAAAGAAAGCACTGTAGGTGAGGAAGCCTACACATTACAAAGGTAAGTGAAGCAAAGTTCATATGTAAGGGCAGTATCTTCTGTCAGAGCAGTTGCAGCTTCTAAAAGAGATGCTTTTAAATATCAAGAGAATGTTTTACATTGTGATCTCAACCATCACAATTAAAGTGTGTGTAACACAGTGTAAAGCACTGTGTTTTGAAAGACATTAGACTGAGTACTACCTTAAGGGGGCCTCCCATTTCTCCGGTGTACCTGTGTCTCAAAAAGCCTAATGTCTGCTCTTAAATAATGTGAGGTAAGAGCAGTAAAATCAGTCAAAATACATAAATCAAAATTATTCTCTTTAATAGCTGTTGGCTGACCAAATCCTGTTTTGAGACTTGTCAGTAAAGATGCTCTTAGTGCAGGGGCACTGGCCTGAGTTATACTGAAGAAGGTATGTCTGACGTGGAGCTAATTAGTCATGAATGATTTGGTACAGATGTATTTTGCTATTACTGTGCTTATGAAAGAAAACACCACACTAGTAATAGTATATACCAATAATGAAGCAGATAATGCTGAACACATAAAGAGGATCTTGTGAGGATAGGTATTTGAGTAGTTGGTTAGCCTCATTTCACTTGCTTTTCTGTAAAGAAATATAATGAGCCATTAATGCATTTGTTTACTCCAAATCAGAGCATGCTTGAGTCAAATCTAGGTTTTGTAGATTTTCCTACTTTATTCATTTATTTCATTTATTCATTTTATTCAATTACTAATATTTCTACAATTCAGTATTTAATAGGCTGTGTGGTTTTACTTCTGAAAAAATAGCTTCAGAGAGGGTTTCTTTCTCTCTGTTTTATGTGATGGTGTATATAGTCAATTGCAGAAGTAATTCTTGCCAAATTTAATGTAAGTAAAACAGTGACTTACGTTTATTTGAATTTCTTGCCCTGTACCCAGCTGAACTACATATAGCCCCAGTAATGGTTTTAGGTCAGGGTGTTAGTTATTAACATTCTGTAAGATTTGCATATCCAGAAAAGGAACTACAAGAAGACGCCAGCAATTATTTAAATCCTAGCGCCATAGCAAATGGGTGGGGGATACAAAGACATACAATAAGATAAAAAAATAAAAATGCTAGCTTGAGTGAGAGTCTAGAGACCCTCACACTTAAATCACCATTTCAGGTTTTCCTTTCCTCTTTCAGAAATTCTTCCTCTGCTGCCATAATGGTGGTTGGTCATACTTTTAAACTGAAACTGCATATACACGATTCAACTCCTCAGGACAGATGTGAGTGAATTTCATCAGCTTTCTATTGTGTAAAAACATTGATCTGATTTAATGTTGGTAATCTCCAAGAAGCTGAAAGGTATATCTAGCCAATATAGTTTTCAAGAATCATAATTCAATCCAGTGAAAATTGTATTTCTTCGGGAGGAAAAAAAAAGTTATTTCCACATGAAATTTCAAGTGTTTGTCTATATTAGTTAAGCAAGACTTGTCCTGAAAGAGTGGCTCATATTATTTTTGATAAGTATATTTTCTGTTTCCAAAATAAAAATGCTGATTTGATTTAATTTTGTCTTCTCAGTAGCATGCTTAATAATTTATTCATTGGCTGAGTTCAGGCCTGGATCTGACACAAAACATGAATACTCCGGTAGTGAAATGATTAAAAAGATTCAGGTACCGATATGCATTTTCAAGTGAATGCAGTTTGACTTTAGAATAATGGTAACTTTGCTGTTATTGCAACATAATCTGGTCCTGGTTACAACACATTGCAAGAAAGGGTGCTTGGGAGTTGCCCAAGGCATAGCAGTGGAAATTAAATATAGCTTATTAAGCCAAAATTCTGCTTGCTTTCTCCTCTCTTTAAAGGATAACCATTTGCAATAGAGTGATGAGATAACATTTCATAAAGCATTCAAAAACTTGGAAGAAATTTTTTTAAAAAGAATTTTTAAACTTTTTTTTTTTTTTCATACAGAAGTTTCCATATGGCTACTTCAGAATAGGAAAAAGATAAATACTGATTTTTCTCATCTTTTTCTAAATTAAATTCAAATGTAGACACTTTCAGCTCAGCCAGGCTTGGATGTTATAGTGATTTCTAGAGAAAAACATGGTTCTCTTGATGTTTCTCTGACCTTTTCTGCTGATCCATTCCAGCAGTAAATGACTAATCACTTTCTGAATCATCTTACTAACTCAGAAGGCAGAGACAAGTGGGTTTTTTTTTGTCAAATCCCCATCTTTTTCCCACTCCTTTCTGCTTGGCCATCTGGGCTTCAGGGCAAACGAAGTGACAAGTGCATTCTGTATCTACAGGTTTAAACAGTCTCTGCTGAAGAGGAAAAAAGCTTTCCATGTATTCTGAAAAAGGAAATAAAACAAGTGTCCTGCAACAAGTGATAATCTGTTAGCATTTTAGGAAAAGCACACCATCCTAAAAATTGCAGGTAGCCTTTCTTATAATGTGATAATATAAGGAGAATTACTGCTATGGCTGTCTTTAAAAGGATACTGAAATGGAGCGTATTTTGCAGCTGAATTCAAGACCTAATTCTGCCAGTCCCACTGAGTGGTAAGTAGCTCTAATGGTATTCTTCAAACAAAAACACTTCAGCTGTCTTTTCCAATGAGAAGCAGGGGTGATGAGGGGAAGGAGGGCACTTCCTTTAATAACACACACAAAAAAAGTCTGTCTTCTGAACAGTCTTAAAATTGAACTATATGAAAATACAAACTATCGCCACGTGAAATTTGGTTTTGATTTGACTACCTTTCAGATTTGCATGCTATGCATGGTCAACACATCTTGCATGCTTGTTTTGTTCAGCTGAGAAGTATATAATAGCTTGAAATGAAAGAGTGGGTGATTGTCCAGTAGAAATAAAGCAGTTGTGGGTTACTCTACATAGATAGGATGGAAAATAAGGCAAACAACTGTTTTGAAGGAATTAATTATTTGCCAGAGCCTGATTAGTCCTCAACTCCTTTCAGTCATTACCTTCTTTACCACTGGCATTCATTTTGCACAGTCAAGCACTGCTTCTGCAGTAAGTAGGCCTAACTGAAGGTCTGAAACTGATGAGTTTTAAGTATCCTTATCTAGTTCAATTATGAGTTCACGTTGATCGGGAATGGTTGTGGGAAGGCCTAATTGTTTGTCCTGAGTGCTTTTGTTGTGAGTGTGGTCTCTTTTCTTTCAGGTTGATAGGTGTGCATATTTTGGAGTCTCCTTCCCATGCAGTTACTTGTGTTAATATTTTCTGCTATGAAAATAGCTTTGCTTAAGTTTAAAGGCCCTTACTGTGAAGGGAGTGGGAAATCGGGATATTTGAGTTGTCAATATACAGCTGATAGAATTGCTAAGCATCTCTGCATGGTATTGAAAATAGAGGGGGAAAAAGGTAAATACAGGATGTTGATGGCAGTAGGGAAGGATCAGGTTGCAGAAGAATATCTGCACAGAGAGAGCAGTGCTAATTTAACATCCCTACATGGAGTCACATTGATGCCACTGGTACTTTATGCTACCGCTGAGAACTGAACATCTGTTAAAGTATTTTGCTGTAAAAAGACAAACCTGTGAATGAGATGGCATGTGGTTAAGCTGCATTGTCATACATGGCCAGTGAAGTATGTGCTTCCACCAACAGAATCACAGTGCTCTGTTCCGGGCCAAAGCTCTTCTGTCTCTTCTATGGGAGAAGTGGGCCCAAATTCCTTCAGGCAGATGGTGGGCATTAGCTTGGTCACTACTCCTATNAGTACCAACTGGTACTCTTTCTGACAAAGGGTTCTAAAAGGGAATGAGAGTATAGAGGAGGGTATTAGTGAAAGTCACAATGAGAAATCCAGAAATACTAATAGATTTTACACTTTTTCATTTTTTTAATTCTGTTGGTGGTGAGCATGACTTAAAAACAGAGCCATGACTGTGCCATTGTAGAAACAGCAACATGTCCTAATTCAGTAGTGGTTCAGATACAGAAAATACAGGCTGTTTTAATGGTGCTGCTAGGCTGATGGCTTTGAGCAATGTGTTCTTTTTATTTCACACACAATCCGCCCTGCTCTTCCCTCTCCCCCCTAAAAAAATTGTAATGTATTTCTTTTCCTACTGAGGAGTGTTGAACTCCTCAATAGTAGTGTAGCATTTATGTCATATCAGTCATTATGAAGGCAAGAGAGAATTCATCTTGGTGGATTTTCTAAAAATATCATGAAGTGTTACTTAAGTACTGCAATATATTAAGCTCTGTAGCATTATAGTAAAAGGTAACAGCTGGAGCAAATGTGAGAAGACAGAAGTTGATGTAAACTGTCCCTTGATTTGAAGTAGTAATTAGTTTCCAAATAAGAACAACTTTTTGACTTCATGTGAATGTGGTCGTTCACATGTATTGTCCCTAGCTGCCATGTCTTCTCGTGTTAAATGTAATCTTAGCAAGATGACAGTCTACGTCAAACATGGCCATCTTTGCTACTAGATCATAAATGTTGTGCGTTTCACTTTACATTTAAGAAATTATGACTTGTAGAGATGGGTGGAATATTTAGTGCCTTCTCTGATTCTTCAGAAGAAAGATTATTGGCAAAATTAAAGGAGTTAGTCTAGAATAAATTATAAAAACTGAGGTGACTGTAAGATTGAGGTGTGTATTCTAGTGCGCAAGACAATGATGAAATGCTACAATACTTGGGAACATAGCCTGCAGCCTCTGAAGTTTTACAGTTGTCTTGTGAGAGTGAACAGAAAAAGAGCATCATAAATACTATCTTTTTCATTAAAAAAAATATATATATTAAGAACCAAGACCAAAGTGGTCTTGACTGATGGGAAGGAGAGAGAAGTCTGAAAGATAAAGCCTTTACTAAAAATGAATAAAAGGATGTATTTAGAGAGACAAGTTGATAGCTGATTAAAAGAGAAGGAAAGGGGGAAAGATCAGGCACAGGATCCACGCAAGTTGCAGCCTACTTGATGTATATCCATCATTGCACTTAATTTTCTGCTTCTTCAATTCTGCTGATTGAGTTGCTTGCTTTAAAGCAGCTCTTCTAACAAACTCAAGTATTTTTGTTTTCATAGGCCTGTTCAGTTCTGGTGATCTGGTTTTACAGCAGGGCCTCACACCTGTGTCTGTACAACCAAGGGGAAAACATGCTGTTGTGAAAGGAAAAAGTGGGCTCTTAAGGGTTTTGTTGATGAAGCCAACATTTTTTGGCATGTATTTGGAGCTGGTTTTGGAGTTTGTGATGAAGTCATGTAACTATCCAGCTGTGGTATGGGGAAATGGGGTGCCAAAGTTAACTGCAGAAATGCAACTATGCCATCTAAATTGTTTCCTGTACCTGAAGTTGGGAACTGGGCTTGTTTATCTTGGAGAAGAGAAGGCTCTGGGGAAACCTCATTGTGGCCTTCCAGTACTTGAAGGGAGCATAAAAACAGGAGGGGGAGCAGCTGTTTACGAGGGTGGATAGTGATAGGACAAGGGGGAATGGTTTTAAACTGAGACAGGGGAGGTTTAGGTTAGATATTAGGAGGAAGTTTTTCACACAGAGGGTGGTGAAGCACTGGAACAGGTTGCCCAAGAATGTTGTAGATGCCCCATCCCTGGAGGCATTCAAGGCCAGGCTGGATGTGGCTCTGGGCAGCCTGGTCTAGTGGTTGGCAACCCTGCACATAGCAGGAGCATTGAAACTAGGTGATCATTGTGGTCCTTTTCAACCCAGGCCATTCTATGATTCTATGTCTCAAAAGCTAGCCTGGTTCTCTAAGATGTACCGCAGGCTCTGGTGTAGATGTAGCAGATGTTCAGATATTGAACATGACACTCATTCTAGAAGGTGTCTGTGGGAGAGCTATGCATGTATGTATTTATATGAAATCTTCCAGCTGTACTTTATTATCATTTGCAGAAGTCCCTCTTGGCTCCTGAAACAGAGACTTAAATGGGAATAACTTCCTCGCAGTGCATTGTTCACCTGTCAGTCTCAGTGCAGATTCTAGTGTTTATGTAACGATAAGTAAAATGAACTTGTGAAGTTACTTTCACTATCCATTAATTTTTGGTTTTCCAGATGAAGTTTGTTCTTTCAAGCGAGAGTAGGATTTTTCTGGTTTGTGCAGTGTTTCCTGAGACCGCCAGAGGTTTGCAGTCTATCTGCTCTTCTTTGCTGGTCACTGTAATGCACATCGTGCAGTGTTGGATTCTGTGCACTAGGTGGTGTTGGAGATTGTATGTACACTCAGCTCAGATCATGTTAATTTTCCGGCATAAAGTCCCTTGATTGTAAAATTTCTGTTTTAAAGGAATGATTGGACCTGCAGTGTTCCTAGTAGCGGCTGGATTCATAGGATGCAACTATGAGCTGGCTGTTGCTTTTGTGACCATATCAACAACACTAGGAGGGTTTTGTACGTCTGGTTACAGCATCAACCATCTGGACATAGCACCTTCGTAAGTATTGCTGAAGCTTTTGTTACTGATTGGATACATTTATGATCATTTCTTCTGCGTTCCTGGAGTGCCCAGGGGCTTGTATT
This sequence comes from Pavo muticus, assembly GCA_016647715.1. NCBI lineage: Eukaryota > Metazoa > Chordata > Aves > Galliformes > Phasianidae > Pavo > Pavo muticus. The sequence goes on along the minus strand of JACDJE010000034.1, from coordinate 2,592,446 downwards.
TGACGGGGGGAAAAAAATAAATATTGGCAGAAGATGTGGTATGAATACCTTAGAATAACTCAGTTTTTGATCCTGGAATAATAAATAATTGCTGCAATTGTATTTACCAGGATTTTGCACTATTTGATTCATGATATTAGTTGAATTGCACTATTACAAACGTACTTTCCTATTAAGTGGTTCACCCTTCGAAACTTTTCTATCAGAACTACCTAACTTTAATATGAGTAAACCATTTTAAGTCTCGTAATTCAGGCAATTTTTTTTTGAAAATCATATTCGATATACTTTTAACACCACTATATTTGGAGTAGGTGACCTGTTATCACTAGATGATGAATCCTGTATGTACTATTACTCCTAAGTGATGAAAAGTTGGACTTCAGTTTGAATCTTCTCTAGCATTACAAATTCAGAACCTTACTGATCCATCAGTTTCCTGAAAAGCACAGATACATATATATTCTTTTGAACTTCTAAGTGGTAAAAGTCCAGTACTTTGCTCTGTTGTTAATTTACCTGTTTGCAATAGTACTTGGGTCTGAGCAGGATCAGATGACTTCACAACCAATGAAGAGTGTTTATTTACTAATGTGTGAAATGAAAATAGTTTACTTCTGAGCAGAGAGAAAAAAAAAGTTGTAGAGATTTTAACTAGAAAAAATCTTTAAGAACTGGGCCACTTATAGGAGACCTCAGTTCCAAGGTGAAAATGGCATCTAGGCTTTGGCAATTAAAAAGATGGTCATTGGGGGCTACAGGGATGGACAAGATTTGACTGAAGAGAAGTATATGAAATAGTGGGAGTCAAATTAATCTTGGCAGATTAGATGAGGTAGCAAGCAAGAAGGAAGACACCAGTATCCAGCTGCAAATGGTGTTTACAATGAATTGAACAGGAAAGTATGAAGAATAGCATCTGTGATGCTTTGTTTCATATCAAATAGAATTATGAATACAGAAGATCTAGTTAAAGCACTGTACCTGGCATATTATGGGGCCATAATGTAACATCTGTTGCATTTTTGCTAAAAATGTAAAACACTGGCTAGGATTTTGTCTCTGTTTAAAACCACAAATTATAAGCATTAAAGGCAAAAAAACGTTACTTTTGTGGGTTATTTAATGGCAGAACTTGGATGTCTGTGCAGTTTTGATTTGTCTCCTTGAGTCTGTGCACTGCAAATCTCTTTGTATTTATAGAGGAAAACTGGCATCTGTTCCTAAGCCCTCTACCTTTTCTAGCTTGTAATGGCTGAGGTTGGGCATTAGAGAAGAAAAGAAGGGTCACATTTAAGGTAGCTGAATGTTACCAGGAATTCATTCCTTTCTGTCTCTCTGACTCTGTCACAGAGTTTGCATGTAGTAAGTCAATTGGTCAAACTCTTGTGTGACCATCTATTTAAACCCTATAACTTCAGGAAGCTGCTCTTTTAAGTCCTCTTTAGTTATAAGGAGGGATGGGCTCTCCTTGAAGGTGTTTCAGACCGCCATAATATGTAAAGAGAATCTGCAGCAGCTTGAGTCTGAACTTTAAAAATATCTATTGAAAAGCTAATTCTGGACCCAGTGACGCTAACTGAGGCCTAGCTGATTTGTCGCTTCTTTTCTGGGTATGTCTCTTCAAGCTCTAAAGTCTCATTTGCAAAAATGAAAATACTAAGTCTTGACCAAAGTCAGTCAGAGCTGTGCTTTGAATATAAGAACGGTGTTGTTAAATATTCTTCGGATGAAATCCTGAGGACCTCAAATCAGTCATTCAGTAGGTGCATATGTTGCTGGCCTATGTTTTCATTCCCAGTTTATAGGCTATGTATCACATTGTGACCTCTATCTCTCAAGAGTGTTGTGAAAATAAACTGATCTTGTGAAAAGTGCTACTCAGAAGACCTTGGGTTGGCTAAAATTCTGCTTGCAACAATTGAATAAGATGCAGAAGTTAAGAGAGGAAAGCTTTACTGGGCAGGAATGTGGCCAGTGTAGATATTGTTTTATTGAAATCAGTGATTCTGTTTTAAGTACATGTATGCTTTCATTTGGGGCAAATAAGCCCAAATGAAGACAGAAGGGAAAGGGCATGTCCTTGTAATAAAAGTCATAGGAAAAAATGCAGAAATACCAGAATGTCTAAGATGAAATGATAATAAATTTAAAAAAGCTTTTTTCCCCCTACTTAACTTTTTGCAAGTGTCTGAGCTTTCTTGGATGAAATAGCCACGGCAGGCATTTTCAACTGAGATGAAAAAAAAAAAAGTGACATAGCTGTGGAAATCTCCAAACAGGTTATACATGAAAGTGTAAAAGAAACCTCTGTTGAGAATTTACCCAGTACTTGATACTTTTTTCCTTTAAAAGATATTAGAATAACTAGATGTGATTCAAGCAATTACAAAATGCACTTAGATTCCTGTTTGCATTTTTTTAAGGTAAGCTGACTAGAATAGCAAAGGGTCTTTTCTTGGTACTAAAATTTGCTTTATACTGAAGAAATAATGATTATATTTTCAGGAAAAAATAATGAATGAAAATACTGATGCTGGAGAAAGAAAAATATTTGCTCTGTGTTTTTGTTTTTTAACACACATTTATGAGGCCATCAGTAGACTGAATTGTTGAGCAAGGAGCAGAGGGGTGAGATCGTTCTACTGAGATTTCCTATTCTAGCTCTCTGAATGTCTAGAGTACTCTGCAAGTCAATTTGCATTTGCTTAGACCACTATGCCATAAGATTTCAACCAAGAGCTTACTATTAGTCGTGCTCTGCAGATGTGTCACTTTTTCTTTCCTGTTTCATATTGGAGTCTTCACTTTGCTGAGGGAGTGACATAGCTGTTATCTGTGTTAAACACGAAGTGCTATCAAAATGCAACCTATGTCAGAAACAGCAGGCAAAAACAGAGGCATTTAGCCAGCAGTTAATTGTCAAACATCTATCAAGACCAGAGAAACTATTAAACTGTGGTTAGTTATGAAAATTTGTATTAGCGGAGCTGTCGTGCTTAAAGGTGATGAAGACAATATGTGTTTGGTTTTATTTAAAGGCTTTAAAAGGAAGCTTTTCACATTTTCACATTCAGGTTTGTGAAAGCATATTAAGCGCTTTCAGAGAGAAACATGTTACGTGCTCATTTATTTAATAAAATAATAATAATTTAATTACAGGAGTGGAGCTCAATTTAAAATATATAACAGTATGTATCAGTTTGGAGCATGGCAGGCTTTCAAGGCAATTCAACGAATAGGCTTGATAATTGACCCTTGTCAGGAAAAACACCTGTTTTCATAATGTTATTGGGCTGGATACACGCCACAACCTGTTATAACTGTGTGTAGTTGTATTTCCCTATTCCAGAAAATAAAATGTCAAAGCTACATCTCTCTTTAGAGTTGCAATTTTGTATTTCTATTGTGTTGTCATTGTTAAAACAATGAGGACACCATCGCACTCTGAACAGCTGAAAGCAGTAACTGAGAGAGATCTCCATTTTCATAGAGTCACAGAATCATAGAATGGCTTGGGTTGGAAGGGACATCATGGATCATCAAGCTCCAATCCCCCTGCCACATGCAGGGCTGCCAACCTCCGTATTTAATACTAGACCAGGCTGCCCAGGGCCCCATCCAACCTGGTCTTGAACACCTCCAAGGACAGGGCATTGACAACCTCTCTGGGCAGCCTGTTCCAGCACCTCACCACTCTCATAGTAAAGAACTTCCCCCTGACATCCAACCGAAATCTTCCCTCCCTCAACTTAAAACCATTTCCCCGTATCCTGCCACTATCTACCCTTGTATAGAGTTGACTCCCCTCCTGTTCATAGGCTCCATTTAGGTACTGGAAGGCTGCAATGAGGTCACTTCACAGCCTTCTCTTCTCCAGGCTGAACAAGCCCAGCTACCTCAGCCTTTCTTCATAGGTGAGGTGCTCCAGCCCTCTGATCATCTTTGTGGCTCTCCTCTGGACCCTCTCCAACAGCTCTCTGTCTTTCTTGTATTGGGGGCCCCAGACCTGGACACAGTACTCCAGATGGGGCCTCACAAGAGCAGAGTAGAGAGGGACAATCACCTCCCTGTCCCTGCTGGCCACCCCTCTTCTGATGGAGCCCAGGATACCATTTGCTTTCTGAGCTGCAACAGCACACTGCTGGCTCATGTTAAGTTTTTCATCCATCAGGACCCACAGGTCCTTCTCTGCAGGGCTACCTTCAAGGATTGCTCCTCTCAGTCTGTATATATGCCTGGGTTTCCTCTGGCCCAAGTACAAAACATTGCACTTTGCTGTGTTGAACCTCATTAGATTCACCTAGGCCCACCTTTTGAGTCTGTTGAGGTTTTCCTGTAGTAAAGTGCAGCTGATAATAATATTTTATGTAACTGTTCAAATAACAGACCTACCTTGAAGATCTGAATCACAGGAATCTGTTCTCTGGTGGCTGGAAGGTTGAGCGCAGATGTAAAATGTCTAGCTCTTTTTTCTCGTGAGTCTGTGACAAGTCTGTGCTTGTGCTGCTGTTTCAAACATGACTTTTTGGTATTGCAGCATTCCTGTTCTATGTTTAATTGCGCAGAGGTGAGGTGCTGAGACTTTGATATTAAGCAAGTTACCACTTTTTTTCCCAGCAAGTTTTTATGGCCACTGGTGCATGTGCATGCACGTGTGTGCTAAAGCAGAATGTTCATGGAGCAGGAAGCCTCAGAATAGAGCTGCAAGAATGGCAACAAGTAGAACCGGTTGAGTCAGACGTGTTTCCCATTGGCTGTGACCCACAGAAAGCTGAAGGGAAGGACTGGTACAGAGCTCTGTGAACTCTTGCCTTCAAAACACCGCTGCTCTGTAGTGTAGTGGGGATATCCATCCAGATTAGGGATAATTGCCTTTTTGGCAGTGTTACCTGAAGCATCTCCTACTGTTGCCAAACAGTGCTCTGTCATATTCTTTGTTTTTCCACTTCAAGGCATGCAGTGTTTCTTTTTTAACTTTTCTGGTGGATCCATTCCAGACAGTTTGTTTGTGGCTTAGCAAGGGGGATGTGGTTTTTGGATTATGGATTCTAAGCAAAGTGTGAGTAATTCAAGTAAATTCCCTAACTGGCCCCTGGAAAATGGAGACGTATGTCATGACTTGTCAGAGATGTTACTAGAACAGAAACAACCTATTCCCACTTGTTCTTTAACTTGCATGTGTGATCAGGGTGAAACCCGTGTGATCCAATTAGGCAAAATTATTTCTGTGACTGATCAGCAAGATAAGTTCATTAGCAGCGTTGTCAATTTCCTTTACAGGTATGCTGGAATTCTTCTTGGGATCACAAATTCTTTTGCTACTATCCCAGGAATGGTGGGGCCAGTTATTGCTAAGAACCTCACTCATAATGTAAGTCAATTTACTGTTTGGGGTCTTTTTTTCTGTATTACTCTATTTTTATCTTCACTGAATGGCAATCCTCTGCTCTCAAGTCTGCAGTCATTAAGTTATATTTGGCATATACATGCAAGTTGTGTTCTTTTGTTCCTGTGAATGCCTTAGCTCCTAACCTTGATGAGAAAAATAAAAGTGCAAAGATCTGTGTGAGGTTTTAAAGTTGTAGTGATTCAGCTCTTGTATTCTCTAGGAATGAAATGGACATTTTTATGCCGTGTTCAGATTCTGCTAAAACCAACCAGACAAGACAGTTGTAGTATTATTGCAGCAAAATAAGACAAGCTCTTACTTGTTTTCCAGAATCGTTCTCTCACATGAGGTTGGGAGTTGTAAACTCAGCATTTGTCAGATGAGCCATAAACTAGATTCAAATGTGTAGTTTTCATAACGCACCCCTTTGTATGTACACTGTGTGATTAGGATGCTCTATGCTGTGCTATCTTGCTTCTAAATTAAACGGCATTCAATCTGACCTCTAAGATTGCTTAGTCAGACAAAGGTTGATTTAAAGTAGAAAGCAGGAGCAAAAAGTTATTTGAATACTTTTCTAAATAAGCTATATGATTTTTTTTCTAAAATGTTTTAAGAAAAAGTGAAGAGTAAGTTTATTGATACCGATAAATTTTGGAGTTGGTAGTCAGTCATTTTCTTAAAAATAATATGAAAATACTAGTTAATGTGTGAATCCAAACAAATTAGCTTCTTCCAAATTCATAACAAGTGGTGGCGTTATTTGCGGTGGGTTTTTTTTTGTTTGCTTTTCCTCTCATCCTAATGCACTGCTCTGCTATTATTCTGTTTTTTGCAGTAAGATCATTTATTGTTTTGGTAGAATATACATCTGTTATAAAAAAAATAATGAAAATTGAAAACAAACAAACTCCCTAAGACATCTGTATATGTAGCTTCTTTGTTACTAAAAACACAGCTCTTCGCTGTCTGGTTTGGGTAGAATTCACATATGGCTAAAAAAACTTACCATTCTGGAACAGAGACATTGTACTCATTAGGAGTAAGTTACTGCTTTGCTTACTTCAGCAAGCAAGGACGTGTTTCTTGTTACAGTAATGTTCTCTGAGTTTGCAGAGCCTTCATGCAACTGTGAATTTAGGCTGTGCATCTCAGGTGATCATCTGATCCAGAAAGACAGCCCTATCAGAAGTATGTTGACTATGTAAGATGCGTTGTTGAACTGAAGTTGACTAAAATGATAATTTGTTTATAATGTCACGTTGCTATGAAGTCACACTGCATAGCATTTATGTTTAAGTAGGCCAGGCATGTAGCATCTCTTTTAAAAATACATTTTTTCGTGAGTGTGGAGCTGCAAATTAACTGCATCTTTTTCTTTTTCTTTTTTTTTTTTTTTTTTTTTTAATTCCTCTTTTTGACAGAATACTGTGGGAGAATGGCAGACAGTTTTCTATATTGCTGCTTCCATTAATCTATTTGGAGCTATTTTCTTTGCATTATTTGCAAGTGGAGAAGTTCAGGACTGGGCAGTCAGCGGTTATCACTTCCATAGAAACTGAAGGAGACATTGAAATATCAAAGCTGTGCTGAATCCCAATATGCTAGAACTACGTGACCAGAAAAGTGCCTTCCCAACTGATGCCTAGGAATCTTCAGAGCTTTTAAGTTAAACTATTTTATCTGTGTATCTTTTGTACTGAAAATCATTTGACAGTGTGTGTGTGTGCTATTTCCAGACGAGAGACTACTTAGATTAAATTGAATAGTTTCATGCTAGAACTTGATATCAAATGTATGATCAGAGACAGTGTTTCAAATCGGTGTGCTAAGATCCGCTTCCTTCCAGTTTTTAATTAATATTTTCTGAATTAATGTTTAGGCAGATATTTGCTGATACCGAAATAGAGGAAAAAACCAAGGTGATTATGTAGCACTGTGAGGAGGAGTGACGTGCAAATAATTGTACACAAAAAGCAATGTCTTGATTTCTGTGATGATATCGATAGGTTTTTGCTTTTTAAAACGCTAAAAGATTTCTATTCTTCTACAATCTTTTGTAAGCTTTTATTTTGTTAGTGTTCTGATTGATGTCTAAGAAATGCACACTTGATTGTTACTCTATTTTATGCACAAGTTTTCAAATGGAAACATTCCCTGTTTCAGGCCTACAGCTTCACAATTAATACAGAGCAGTGAGGAAGTGAAATACATGATTGTGACTGACAGAATAAGCCATGTGTTACTGTTCTCTGTGGTGCAGGTGTTTTTAAATAGGCCTTACTTTTATTCAAAAATGTGCAAAGAAGAAGCAGTGCAACTCTGTACACTGCCTAGATGTAAACCACAAGAGTGAGCTAGAAATAGAATATCGACACGTTTACATGAGAATAACTTTCAATTTGGCAGTTCACTTTTTTGTCAGTTAAAATCAATGCAGTGGAATTATTTCTTCTTTCACATACACGTATATATGTATTTGTCAGCTTCTCAGTGTAAATGCAATAAAATAAGGCTATTGTAGGGAATAAATAAGGAAAATCAGTTCACTTCTGCAATAGCTTTGTTAGTTGGGTAAAAGTAGAATAGAAAGAACTAGTGCAATATCCTGAGGCTGTTAGTCTCCCGTCAGCATAGAATCTGACACTCAAGAGTATTCTTTGCACAACATACAATTAAACGCCACACTAGGATTAAATGAAGTCTGTTAAAACGGGGGCCTAGATAAGAACAAATGGCTGAATAATCTTGTAGTCACAAAGCAAAGGAAAATTCCTGTGCCAAAGATTCCTGGATTGGAGCAATTAGGTAGAAAAGAAAAAAATCACTGGGCTCTGGGCTTTTCGTTTACCACCAGTGCAAAAGAAAAGCCCAGTACTAACACTGCTCCGGTGGAGCCTACCTTCCTTCATTTCTAGGAAATGGCATCTGCCTCTTCTTTTTAGCTTTAAGAGCCATTTTGTTTTGACCTTCCTTGAAGTGTCACGTTCTCTGGTGGTGAAACTATGTTTAAATCTGTTTGTCTGCGGCATTTCCACAATAAACAATGTGAACTTCAGATGAAATTAGTAGTTGTTCCGTGGGAGTATGTTAAAGCTATGTCGTGTCTTTAGCATTTCCACAATAAGTGGAACAAATATTTACATGTGCATCCATTGAAAATAACCATCTCCCTGAAGTTAGAACGCCATCCTCAAAGTACTCTGAACAAGATTGGTCACAAGATTGGTAACTGGATTAAGAGATGGTTAATATTTTCCTGGGAAATTACCTGCTTCAGGCATTTCTTGTCTAGCTTTACAGGTGAGTACTATCTTCTTCCTGATACTATATTAAAAACAATAACTTTGCTTTGTGTCCACAGAAGTTTATGCTTTTTAATCATTTAATTTACTTATTAAAGTCAAGGTTACTGAAAAAGTAAAATGAGGCGTGGGTTAATTTATGGTGTCAAAGTATTTTCAGTTAATCCTTTCAGTTTGGCTTTCTGAGCTGCAAGCACACACTGCTGGCTTGTGTTGAGCTTTTCATCCATTAGTATCCCCAGGCTCTTCTGCACAGAGCTGCTGCTGGTGTTTCTATCGCGTTGTCATAATCCTGTTGGCACGGTCCCCTCATTCAGTTTCATCTCTGATCAGAAACATTTCCCATGTTCTGTATTTTCAGAAGTGCCAATGATTTTTGATTGCCTCTGTTCTCATTGACAAAGGATCTTGACTAAAAGTGGGCAGTTTCTTGTGGTGACTGATTTTTTTTTTTTCCTGAAAACAACTTTAATGATTATTTTTTGCTGCATTTCCTTAACAGATACACCAGAGTAAGAAGATGTGTTCTCCATTCCATCAAGAATCTTAATTAGGATGTCTACCTGGAACGAGGGAAGTTGTATTACAGATAGTGCCCATTTCAAAGCAGAAACTGAAGCACTGCTTTGGGAGCATGTCTTAGTGTTGCCAGGTACTTCTCCTCAGTGTCTCCTTCTGACACAGTTTTGCTTTAATATTTCATGGAACATTTGATACAAAGCTCTACCAATGTCAGTAACAGATGGAGTAGCACTTAGCAAAATATCCTACAGCATGTGTTCTCAGTATTGATCTGAGATCACGGCCATCATTGATCTGTGGCCTTTTCCAACCTGGAAAAGTGCCTTCATCACTCTTCTCAAAAAAAGGCCAAAAACTAGTTGTTGGGGTTGTTTTGTTGTTGTTTGTTTTTTCAGTTCATTGTTCCTTTGTTCTAAGAGGGCCAACTTTTGATCATACCTCTTAGTCTTAAGCATTTGTCACCCAAAAACATTACTTAATTTACATAGTCTTTTTCGGTGATAAACTAATGAAGGTTTATACAACTCTTAGTACCATGCAGGGTTCCATGCATAGTGCTTCCTCATCTGCATGTTCCTCTGTAACTGGTGACAGCTGTGTTCCCTGGTTGTCTTAGTTCATTTTCCATCAGTTGTGTTCGCCTGTATTCTATCTTTTTTCTTTCTGGCTTATTTTTTTCAATCACTTATTTGCCAGTTTCTCCTCTTCAACTTTCTGTGTATGTTTGATTTCTTGATAAATGAACTAACCTGTAAGTCTAACAAGTCTTCCAATATTTTTAGTGCTTGCCAGGAAAGAAAGCACTGTAGGTGAGGAAGCCTACACATTACAAAGGTAAGTGAAGCAAAGTTCATATGTAAGGGCAGTATCTTCTGTCAGAGCAGTTGCAGCTTCTAAAAGAGATGCTTTTAAATATCAAGAGAATGTTTTACATTGTGATCTCAACCATCACAATTAAAGTGTGTGTAACACAGTGTAAAGCACTGTGTTTTGAAAGACATTAGACTGAGTACTACCTTAAGGGGGCCTCCCATTTCTCCGGTGTACCTGTGTCTCAAAAAGCCTAATGTCTGCTCTTAAATAATGTGAGGTAAGAGCAGTAAAATCAGTCAAAATACATAAATCAAAATTATTCTCTTTAATAGCTGTTGGCTGACCAAATCCTGTTTTGAGACTTGTCAGTAAAGATGCTCTTAGTGCAGGGGCACTGGCCTGAGTTATACTGAAGAAGGTATGTCTGACGTGGAGCTAATTAGTCATGAATGATTTGGTACAGATGTATTTTGCTATTACTGTGCTTATGAAAGAAAACACCACACTAGTAATAGTATATACCAATAATGAAGCAGATAATGCTGAACACATAAAGAGGATCTTGTGAGGATAGGTATTTGAGTAGTTGGTTAGCCTCATTTCACTTGCTTTTCTGTAAAGAAATATAATGAGCCATTAATGCATTTGTTTACTCCAAATCAGAGCATGCTTGAGTCAAATCTAGGTTTTGTAGATTTTCCTACTTTATTCATTTATTTCATTTATTCATTTTATTCAATTACTAATATTTCTACAATTCAGTATTTAATAGGCTGTGTGGTTTTACTTCTGAAAAAATAGCTTCAGAGAGGGTTTCTTTCTCTCTGTTTTATGTGATGGTGTATATAGTCAATTGCAGAAGTAATTCTTGCCAAATTTAATGTAAGTAAAACAGTGACTTACGTTTATTTGAATTTCTTGCCCTGTACCCAGCTGAACTACATATAGCCCCAGTAATGGTTTTAGGTCAGGGTGTTAGTTATTAACATTCTGTAAGATTTGCATATCCAGAAAAGGAACTACAAGAAGACGCCAGCAATTATTTAAATCCTAGCGCCATAGCAAATGGGTGGGGGATACAAAGACATACAATAAGATAAAAAAATAAAAATGCTAGCTTGAGTGAGAGTCTAGAGACCCTCACACTTAAATCACCATTTCAGGTTTTCCTTTCCTCTTTCAGAAATTCTTCCTCTGCTGCCATAATGGTGGTTGGTCATACTTTTAAACTGAAACTGCATATACACGATTCAACTCCTCAGGACAGATGTGAGTGAATTTCATCAGCTTTCTATTGTGTAAAAACATTGATCTGATTTAATGTTGGTAATCTCCAAGAAGCTGAAAGGTATATCTAGCCAATATAGTTTTCAAGAATCATAATTCAATCCAGTGAAAATTGTATTTCTTCGGGAGGAAAAAAAAAGTTATTTCCACATGAAATTTCAAGTGTTTGTCTATATTAGTTAAGCAAGACTTGTCCTGAAAGAGTGGCTCATATTATTTTTGATAAGTATATTTTCTGTTTCCAAAATAAAAATGCTGATTTGATTTAATTTTGTCTTCTCAGTAGCATGCTTAATAATTTATTCATTGGCTGAGTTCAGGCCTGGATCTGACACAAAACATGAATACTCCGGTAGTGAAATGATTAAAAAGATTCAGGTACCGATATGCATTTTCAAGTGAATGCAGTTTGACTTTAGAATAATGGTAACTTTGCTGTTATTGCAACATAATCTGGTCCTGGTTACAACACATTGCAAGAAAGGGTGCTTGGGAGTTGCCCAAGGCATAGCAGTGGAAATTAAATATAGCTTATTAAGCCAAAATTCTGCTTGC
>JACDJE010000034.1:2565258-2578600 GCA_016647715.1 Pavo muticus | reverse complement strand
GGGGGGGGGGATAGAAATTGGTGCTTACCCCCCTTCATTAAGAGAAAACAGAGGCACTTTTTGTTTTGTGACCAGCCCACCATGTCAGACCTCTGTCATCTTCAAAATCTGAGCTCAAGGAACATATGTGATGTCTGTGGAACTCTGAAAGGCTTAACTAGAAATCAGGACTACCAAGCAGCTGTGTATCAAAGGCCTGGGTGGGTGACCGTGTGCAGCCAGCACCAGAATGGGGAACCAGAGTGTTTTAAGAAGAAAAATGAATTTGTGGACAGAACTGTCTAGAGCTGGATGGCAGCTGAATTTTTGGCTGCTCTAGTCAAAGGGTATGCCAAATGTATTCACTCAAACTTAGGTGTAATAGATATCTCTAAGTTCACATACATTCTCTGGATTCAAAGTGTTCCCTTTTACTGCAGAAGGAGCCAGTCTGTGAAAATCAATCCATAGCTGTCCTGTTCAATCAGTCTGAAGAACACACTGAAATCACAAACCGCAGGAGCTGTGATTCCTCTCCCAGCTCTGCTCTTAACGGGGTGGTGACATCAAAGGATATAGGAGCTGTAGTAAGCAAGTGGTCAAAATGCAAGCAACCAGTTTGAATTGCTGAAATTGAAATATAAGTAGCAGCTGGCTTCACTTCTAACTGAGGATCCAATGGGTTTTTTTGGGTTTTTTTGTTTTTGTTTTTGTTTTTTTTTAAGAGGGGGAGGAACCCAGACCAAACAAAATTCCAAACTAAATCCATCTGTCTACTTCTGCTCAATGGAAGTTAAATAGTAAGTGTGGTGCTTTGAAGCCTAGAAGTGTCACTGTTCAGAAAATGTGCAGTCTGAACAAACACACTTTTATAAGGGCAGAAGTGTTCCTACAGGAGGAAAAAATAAACCTCTCTGCAGGTTTCCCTTTTCTCTGTTCCCATTTTCATTCTCCCGAATCATGAAATGCAAGCGCAGGCGGGCAGTTAACGTGCAGCTCCTGCACTCATTTTGGCTGAGTCATGAATACAGCGCAGGCTGCTTTGTCTCAGGGCACTGGGCAAGGAGGCCGCCGTTGAGAGCGGCTTTGGCAGAGGGGAAACACAAAAGCTGGATTTGGAGTGCGTGTCGGGGCAGTGCTGACTGAAGCGGCAGCGGGGAGCCCCTCAGCCTGCACCCCTCCTCACAGCCACCCCATGGCAGCTCGCATGAGGGCAGCGGGAGTTCTGATGGAAACTATTTTCTCTAGCGTGCAGTTAGTTGAATCTCTAGATCACTAAGCCGACAATTAGCCCAATCAATAAGTACTATTTATTTCCGCTACTCACACAGTACCTTTCCTGCACTCGATTTTAGCATGAGAACTGCTCCAAGGAAGTAGGCCTCACTTGCCCCAAGGTACCCCTTGCAGCCCCTCGTTCCCCATGCGGTGTGCTTGAAACAACTGCCTCCCCCTGTAATGGTGTCCTACAGCCTTTGCTCGCAATGAAAATGGCTTCGGGTTGAACCCTCACCCATCTTGCCATCCTCAAAAGAAAAGTTAAATATGACAAATTTGTTAAGGATATCTGTATGGTGCAAACCCGGTTCCCCAGTTGAGTGGCAGATTGGCACTTACATAATATATTTCCAGTATGGTCTAATTCTGTTTAGTATTTAGGAAAATAGTTTTCAATCTCTTATTCTCTATATAGTAATGAAATCAACTGTGATTCTTCATAGTAATTAGATATTTGATTTAACATCCAGGCTTTTCACTTCTAAAAATAAAACAGGAGACAAAGGCAGGTATAGGCACAATGGATTAAACTCTTTTTCTTAACAAGGAGGGAAATAAAAGGCAGAAGTCTCTGTATGTTGTATTACTTGTAGTAATTACCAGTGTAGGTGAGTAGTTCATAGAGTTTCTGTAGGTTTATGATTATAGAACCAAGCGATGAATTTATTCTGGTTATTTTTTCTTTATTTCTGGTGACTAAGCCTTCTGTCATTTTATCCCACCAAGCTAGGAAATGAAAAACTTAATCATTGCACCAATGGCTAGTTTTTACATTTACATTTGTATTTGATCGCACTTTCACTGAAAATAGTGACTTCCCAGTAGTCAGGGCTGTGCTCAGTACTCTTACTTTCCCCTGTCTAATGGAAAAGGGCTCAGGATGGTTGCTTTATGTATGTGTATTAACTTAAAAAAAAAAAAAAAATCTTTACAGTTCCTGTTATGCTCTCAACAAAACTGAATGCTGCGGTAGAAACTATACATATGCATCATATTAACCACAAAAGATGTTATCCTGGTAAGTGTTTCACTTGCATCCTCAACTGCACTAACACTAGGCCTACTGCGAAATTCATCCATTGGAAAATTTGTATCTATTTTGAAGCCTTTGGTATGTTTACTAGAAGGTTACTGGGAACTGCTCTCAACTACAGTGATGACAGGTTGGTTTATTTAAACTTTGTGGGTACTTTTGGAGACTGAGACCTGCCTAACATGTTGTAAGAATGTTGGGATTATAAATGATGCTATCCCATATAATCACTGTGGCTTACCTTAATAACCCTTGAAAAGTAGTGCCACTGTTTCTTGAATGGAGGCTGGAGTGATTTTTGTTCTGTTTGGAGTATGAGGATTAGAACCATCTCAAGACATCCTGTACATATCTTTAAAGTAAGGTGATGGTGATATACTGTGTGTTATGCTGGATATCTTCAGTAATTTGTGCAGTAAGAAACAGATTTGGGCTTTTTAGCACAAGTTTATGGTTTCTCTTTTTCAGTCCATACTTTCTGCATTTTTAAAAGGATTACTCTGGTTTCATTCACAAATAGATAACTTCAGGGAGGTGTTCCCATGCCCTACAAATGATAGGGAAAGCCCTCTGGTAAACGCAATGTAGGCGTTGCCTTGCATTCCAGACACAGTCTGCCTTCTGTTTCTCTGAGCCTTCCCAGAGAGAAAGTTCCTGAGATACTTTTGTTATTGACATTGTGCAACCGTTGAAGAGGCATTAGCGACTCTTTGGAAATAATGCTGGTTTGCCTGACGTGATCGTTTCAAAGCCACAGTGCAGATTATTGTCATAGTTCTGCTTCCATGCATTATTTTAAAGAAGCACTGAGGTAGCGGGTTATGTAATCCCAGTCACTGTTCTCTCTTCTGCAGTCGTCTTTTTTTTTTTTAGGCTGTTTTGAACAATCACTGGATGTCAAAATGCATCATCTCTGGAAGAGAGAGAACAAAATGGAAGAATGGAGTGACTGGTAAAATTGAAGTAGAAAGTATATTTCATACTCTTTTAAAGGTACTTAAGAACATAGGGGTTAGTGTATTGGAACTGTTAAGTTCCAATCCCTGTTAGCAGGAATTGTGTTTGTGTATAGCAAGAGAAGAGAGAGAAAAGAAAAAAAATATATCTGTATCAGAACTCAGAATTATGAGACTTCAGAGGTTGCAATAAGATTAGGGTGATATTGAGATGACTAAGATGGTCTGACCTTACCTAGTCATGTGCACAGTGAAGTAAGTATAACGTAAATTACACTCCTTATCTTGTGCATGTTACTATTGACGTTTCTGAAGAGTAATAAATACTGAAGAAATTAGTACTGGAAAAATAGACTTGCCGTGGGCAAATACTTGGAAACTTTCTAAGTGGTGTGTGTATCTTCATAAGGTTTAAGCATGAAATACCCAGTCTGGGCTTCTTAGGCATGTCTGTACTATGTGACACTGCCTTGTTCAACCTTGATGGTTATAATGGTTGCTTTGCTTAGTCAAGAGAATAATTAAGGGTACAATTTCATTTTATAGCTCATCTGATGTAACTGAGCCTTGCCACCTAAATGATGGGTTGAATTTGAAGGTCATGTGGCCAATGAGATAATTGGATAGCTTCACTGCTCCCACGCAACTTTCAACCATGCCATCATTGGATCCAAAGCAATAAATATTTAGCTGGATTAGAGGAGAAAAGCAATTCTTCTGGTGGGTATTGACAGCTGCATAGGTTTAGCATGAGGGGGCACCTTTCAACTTCCTAGGCATGGATGTGTGCTCAAGAGAAGTAATTGGAATTTATTCTGGACTATATGTTCTCTTTCCTTTCATATTCTGGGGGTTGTCAGTATAGTTCCAACTGAGCTCAGAGATGAATGAATGTCAGTTTCTTCTTCATTGCCTCTTGCTGCAAAAGTCTTAAGTAGAATGAGTTACCTTTGTACTAGTTGTACTGTCACCAGTGCAGGAATTTGTGCCCCTTCTATAACAGCTAGTTTCTCCCTCCCTGATTCCTGTCTGCTTCAGAGGAATGCCGTTATCCTGAGCTGTTTCTAAAGAGGATCTCGGGAGGGCAGGGGAAAGCAAATGAGCAACAGTTTCTGCTTCCTTCCTTCATGCGGGTGTGTACGTATGTGTTGCTGGGTTGCATGACTCACCGCACTGCCTGATGAAGTAAATGGGAATGCGTGAGCTTCCAGAGCAAGTACAAAGTATTTCCCATAAATAGTGATACTGCGCTTTAATGACTCTGCAGAGCTAAATTTAGAGATGGCTCCAAGATGTGCTTTCTAAAAAGTAACGTTTCTTTACAACTGACATTCCCCCTTCACACGCACACAGGCATACTATAGAGCTGTTTGGATGGGGATGGGGAACTGTTGTCTGTGTGCACTCATATGAGTTTTCTTACTGCAGTGCTTGTACCTATATGTGGTATAAACTCGGGTCTTTTATGGTGATTGACATTGTATGTATGTAAAACAGCGGGGGAGGGGGTGATTTAATATTTTCTGCTGAACTGAAAACAGCATATATGATAAAAACTCAGAGCGTGCTTTGTATACTTCAGGCTGGCTTTAGGAATCACGTGAAATGCAGTGTGGAGTCTGCCTGGCTGCTCAGACAGAGCCATGAGGTCTGTCCGCTTTACTCAGTGGGGATCCCGTGGTTCCTGTTCACGATTCAGCGTTACTGTGTTGTCTCCTGCTGAGAGAAGAAAAGTTCCTGTTCCGGGCAGCAGAGGACAGTAACTCATGCCTTGCTAGTATAAATCAGCTTGCAGATTTATTTTTTCTTTCAGCCTCCGCTGTGGGGATATTTTTGGTTTTGCTTGGCTTGTGGCACAGCCACACCTCTGAGGTAAAGCATCGGTCTCCTATAGTCAGTATTCCCCTCTTCTCTATTCTGTCCTGTCTGTTACCCGGGGCTGTGGCAGAGCAGGATGGCACGTCAGCCCTGGCTGCTTTCATTGGGAGGTTTGGCCTCTGTGCTGAAAGCTGACTCAACACTCGTTCATAGTTTAAAGGGGCCGAAGTCTACTTTATACTGTGTGTGACACAGCTTTTAACCTCTGAAATGCCATCCTCCTGTGGATTGCCCCGCAAAACTGTTCTTGGTTTTTTTTTGCTATTGTTATGGAAAGGACTATGGGGAGTACCAGCCTGCATGGACTGACCTCCCACGTAACATCACTTTGTTGATAGTTCCAATCAAGTAACACTGTCCATGGGGAAAACAACGTGTGCTGGTTGTTATTGTTGTTTTTAGCATTCTTCTGGTTATTGTTTTGAAATCACTGGAGGAAGCAAACATGTTTTCCAGCATTGCATTTTGATAAAGAAGCCAGCACTGAATGAGTGCTTCGTAACATGCTGCCAGGAATCCACGCAGTTCTCAACAGTTCTAGCACAACCTGCTGTATGTAGCGTCAGGAGAAATTTCTGGGATAAAATTTATTCTCTCTTTCATTTTCAGTTGAACTTCTCCTTGGTCAGAGTTTAGCACTGTCTATCCCCTTTCCTTACATGCCTCTCTGTTAGATTAGATCATCCTTTTGGTTTTCAATAAAGTGCTTAATCATCTAGTGTGAAGGATGGAATTTATGCAGTGAGGTGCACTATTAGAGGCTGAAGCATTCATGAATTTCTATTCAGATGTGATTGCTGTAACTATTAAGTTAGATCTCAGGGTAATATAAATGTATTAAAGTCCTGGGGAGATTTCCTTACCAAGCTAAACAAGGTGGGCTGAGTTTATAGTTTAAGAAATTCATTCATGATTGCTCAGATATTCTGAGTAAAGTAAACCTGTGAAAACTAAGGCTTGAAGAGACTCTGGGATAACTACCATAAATCAGTGAGTTATACCTGAACTGCTTCTGACAGGTATTTAGGTGCTTGTTAAGAACTAGGTCATTATGGAGGGGGTGAGGGTCCCACAGAATTCATCCCAGTGCTTTTATTTTCTGTTCAACATGTTCCCTGGATGTTTGGTTTACATCTTTAGTGTAAGCCCAATTCACTCTGCGCAAAAAGAACACTGTATCTCCTTGTTCCTCTGTCCCTGCAACAGCCTTTCTTTAACCATCGTCTCTCCCCACAGTTGGAAGACTGCTCCTTTAAGCTGGAAATTAACATCGCCAACTATGCTTCACAGACCAACTGTAGTTTTTTAGTTTTCTTCTGGATTGTATCACATCTTGAGGGGTGACTCCTAAGCAGGGCAAAGTATCCAAGCAGCAGCTTTAATTGGTAAGAAGAGGGGAAGGTTTATCTTGCATATCTTGCAGCACTTCTGTTTATACATCTCAGTATGTTTGCCTTTTTCACAAGAGTATGGCAGTGTTGACTTATGTCCAGTTTGCAATTCACTCTCATCCCAGCTGGTAGCTACAGCTTCTCCTGTGTTTATGCAGAGAACCATTCCATAAAAACAACAAATATTAACCTTGATTTATTTCCTCATGATTTTAGACCATTTTTCCAGCTTGCCCACATTGCTCTGAATTCTGCTTTTGGTCTCTGAAATGCTCAGCTTCCTCCCAGCATGCTACTTTAAATCACTTTTGTATGTATTTATATCTGTATATCTGCATGATGGAATAATATCTGTCCACAGAAACTGATTTGGTACAACCTTCTGTAGTGATAGTATCAATTGCTTTTGAGGTTTTTCAGCTGGTCTCTCACACTTCCATTATTTTGAACAAAGTCTGCTGAGGTTACTTCGGTAAGTTGCATGTAAGAGGCCCAGTCTTTCATCAAGTTAAATGATACCCACGTTTCTCCATCCACGAGCCTGTTAAACCCGTGACAGTAGAAAATATGAGTTTGATGTAATCTGCTTTAACGAGCCTGTAGCTGTCGCTTATCAACCTACTATCTTCTAAAAATAGTTATTTTTGTTCCAATATATTTTTCCAGGAATTGAAATTAGACTGGCTACTCCTTGAAAGCCCAGCTTGTGCATGTATTTTTTTTTTTTTAATTCCATTTAGGAATTATTTTTTTCCTACTTTTCCAGTGTTCTGGGACCTTCTCTATTCCACAGTTTTCAAAGATAATCAGCAGTAGCTCCAAGGTAGCTTTGACTGGCCAAATACTTCAGAGAGACCATATTAGATTCATTGAGCTCCAAAAACAAAGAATTTTAAGTAAATAGCCTCTCCTGTTTCTGTCACACACTCATTCCTGCCCACCCCCCCACCCCCCCCCCAGATCAAGTTCTTTCTCCTTTTGTGCCTGTGCTTTTTGTGGGACTTTGTTGTTGTTGTTTGTTTGTTTTTAACTAAATTAAATATTAAGCGCTTCTTCATTCATTGGATTACTGCTTTTAGTAAGCTGTTTGCTTTGTTCATTGTCAATTACAAATAATCAACTTCTATTCCTACCACAATATAACTACCAATAATCTCAAATCTTCTTTGTGTTCAAACTCATTATTCTTCTTTTATAGGATTTCCTTTCTTGTTTTGAATTGCAGAGACTAAGCCAGTACCTTTCAGTAAACTCAACAGATTGAACAAGACAAGTGTAAGTGGTTTTGCAGATCTACTTTTATTCGCATAGTTCTTCTCTGAATGCTTTCCAAACTTTACATGTCTCAAATCTAAATTTGCTGAATAAATGTCAAGCAACTAAATCTGAGCAAGGCTGCTGAAGGACTTGACTTGCACCACTTCTGGTGACTGGTTACCATGTAGCAAGAATGTGATTGCAGTGGAAGCTGATTTGTAGCCTGAGTGATGCCAACACTTGAAACCATAACAGCATCAAGATGGGAGAGTGGAAGAATGGATGGATGTTCATCTGGATGCGTCCTCACAATCCTTACTAGCGTAACTCTTTGGTGCTGCCCTTCTTCCTCCTTTGGCCAATCTCTCTATTCTCCCCAGCTTGTGATGTATTTTAGTTGTCTGCACCACAAGCACTTCTATGTTTCTCTTGCTGGCAACCTTAAGTAGCATCTCAAGTTTTCTTACTTTGTATAAAACAACCTACTTCAAGGAAATCAAATTATAAACTTTGTCTCCCTCCTTGAAAATTTGCCTTTTCTTGCTTCAGTGGGAGAGGTAGAAAGATGGTGTGAAAAAGGTCTCCAAGATGAAAACAAGGAATTACAGCTTTTCTGTTGGTGAACTTCCAGGTTGTTGAGCACACAGGCCAGCTCCAAAGGCAGTAAAATTAACCTCCTGCCTGGACATTCAGCAAGGCTATTGGAGTAAATCTCATCTGCTGGAGAGGGCCAAGCAGAAAGCTTCAAGATGTGTGGTCAGTAGGTGAGGAGTGGAGGTTGCACTTAGAAATTTCATCGTAGGCTTATTGGTATAAAAGCGTGAATCAGTTCAGGCAAAATGATTTTTAGCACAAGAGACCAGAGCTTTAAGGTGGAGTTTTAGAGGAGAAGTTAATGATAAATTTGCAACAAGAGCCAAACTGAAATCATCCAGTGGATTTCAGTTCAGTAACTGCCTCTGTACGCAACGCACTATTTATTCTTTTATGCTCGTGTTTAGCCTGTGCTTTGAACTGAATTCCTTGAAGGTCTTACCAGTAGTTACCTTTCTTTAGAGTGCCCAAACTGTGGTGGGATGTAGTGAAAATGCAATCGTGTTCAGGGAAAAGGAGCAAATGCTGTGGCCTCCTTGCAGTTGCAAAACACTAATGTAAAACCACAGAACAGTTTAACAAATTATGTTGTTTCTCTGTAATAGTGGTGGTTAGTTCATCAGCCCTTCACCTTTTTCCTACATTGGTGCCTGGTAACTCAGCTCTCTGCCTGGAGCCAGGTCATCAACTGGCCATTAGCCTAGTGTGGAATGTGAAGCTCTGACAGGTGTCTGCAAGTGAAGGTGCTGTTCCTGGCTGAACTAAAGGAGCAATTACTTCTTGGATCTGATGTCCTCTATTTTTCTACATGTATCTGCTCAGTTCCAGGGGAGACGAAAAAAAGTCTTGCTGAAATAGCCATCAGTGAGCTTCTTCTCTTTCCAATTAAAATGCATCTGCCTTAATTCAGATATTTTCCTCTTCCAGTTCAGTAACGCAGCCTCCACGGAATAGACATTCTGGCAGGGTAGAGGGGGGTGGGCATGTCTCAATGCAGCTCTCAGTTCTGGTCACCTCTGCAAAGCGTCCCTACCCACAGGGGTACAACACCTTCAGAGTAACGCTTTGGCTGACGCTGAACATTCAGTATAGGTGAGCCTTCTTGTGCTGTGGATAAATCTGGCTTGAAAAGATTGCTTTCTAAAGGCAGACTGTCCTGAGTTTTAGTCCTTCACCTGTTGAACATGTTGAAACTGGAACAGCAGTGCTTCCCGCAGGGAATAACTTGTTTTATGGGAAACAAGGCCTTCTTAAGAGGCTCGTTTTAAATTACTGGGAAACTTTGGAAACTGTAGATGTTTACTTATCCAAGTAATACACTCGATAGTTTTTGAAGGCCACTCTCATGCTTTCTCGCAGCTTTCTGAATCCATAAGCAAGGTCAGCTGTGAGATCAGACAAGGTTGTTCAGGGCTTTATCCAGTCTAAGTCTTGAACCCCCCCGCTTAGAAGTCTTTGCTTTGTGCTGTCTCCTAAGATTTTAACTTAGAGTGTATATGTTGTTGTCTTTTCCCTTCCCGTCACTAAATAATTTTATTTACATAAAAATATTGGCTGCTAGTACGGAGCTAAATAACTTTCAAAAGCTTTTTTCAAACAGTTCCATTGCTCATCCCAGTTCAGTTAACCTGTTGTTTTGAAGGATGTTATCTGTCCAGTCTCTTGGTATGTGAATAACACTGTTCATCTATTAATTGTTCTTATTCGTTAAACAATGAATGTAAAACCTGCTAGGAAGAATTAGGATGATGTAGGGTAAGTTTAGGTTGGATATTAGGAAACACTTCTTTACAGAAGGGGTTGTTAAGCACTGGAATAGGCTCCCCAGGGAGGTGGTTGAGTCACCATCCCTGGATGTGCTTAAAAACCATTTGGATGTGGTGCTCAGGGACATGATTTAGCAGAGGGTTGTTAGAGTTAGGGTAGTATGGCTAGGTTGTGGTTGGACTCGATGATCTTTAAGGTCTTTTCCAACCTGAGTGATTTTATGATTCTATGATTGCACAGATCGGGACCCTGATCAAAAAGATGCTACTTCCACGTGTAGACAGAAGAATGCATTAAAATTTTTCAGAGGTGCAACATTGAGCGTGCTCTAAGAGTATAGTACATCCTGTATGCTCTGTAGCTACACATTAAAATGAAATTAATACTGCTGTAGTCAGTGTGATCTCCAAATCTAGTTAATATTTATATTCCAAAGTTAGAATGTTTGGCCTAGATATACTGACAGCATGACTTCATTTTAATATCATCTGATCTGAGACTCAAAGCCTTTTAAAAATGGTCGTTATTGCATAGGTTCCTACCATACAAATGCTCTAGAGAATACTTGTATGTATTCTTGCACTTCAGGCATGTATGGACATAGGTTATTTCAGTTCAGCATGTGCTCATTGATGGTCAAGGGAGAATGAGGTTTTTTTCTGCCAAAAAACCCACCTATTTCTGCTGGGTTTGATAAGCACTGCTTCAAAGCCTGAACGACATGGCATCCTTGACATCTTTTATCTGCTTCTTCATCAGCTTTTCATATCAAAGAGATTAGTTTTGCCATATTAGCAGAATTTTAGATTTTATTTGCATACGGGCTTTTGGCCAGTGTATGCCTGCCTGTGTTAGTTGAGAGGATTTTTCAGAATGCATTTCCACTGAATTATGCGAGGATACTCATATATCTGAAGGTCCCCAGCTGTATAAATATTTACAAGATTGATATAATAGGAATGTTCTGCTAATAGAATGGACAAGGAAAGATGTGCTAGTTGTTGAGAGAATAAAAGCGTGCATTTGACTGATTGTGGAGGAAATAATAAAACTCCTTTGAAAATCCAGTTAAAGAAATGGAGGGAAAGAAACGACTGCTGAAGACTTAACTAGGACGTGGTTAAAAGGTTATCCAACACATTCAGCAGGCTTTTGGCTGTGTACGTGCCAAAGAAACTGCCGTCCTAAGAAATACATACTTCCAAATGCCTTTATTTATGGAAGTCTTTTAAATACATCCCATAAATGTGCAGTTTCTTATGGGCCATGTAACAAATCAGTAACACATTTCCTTTCTCCTCCCCCTGTTGAGGCACAAGTCGCTGAATGTTTTCAACAGTGCTTTAGTAGAGCGGATACTTGGACAGACTGGTCCATTTAAAAATATCCCCACCCACAGACATATTTCAGAAGCTAACTTGAAACCATCCTGTAAAATAAAGCTTTGTAGCCATGTTTACAGTCTTTGCTTTGCAGGAGACCCAAAGTGCTCACCTTTCTTACCAGTTATTACCCCTTATTCCTCAGCCTGAGCCATGAAAAGTCACTTTATGAAAATGCATTTCCCTGCTGGTACTCTGTCTTCATATAAAATGCCTTCACTGATTTAACACCTAAATGTTAGCTCTGAGGAAAGCTGAACCCTCTCTCACTTCTCCCCTCCTGCCAATTTCTGTGTAAAAACAAATAAGAAAAAGAATGAGATGACTTCTTACCTAAAAATAATGGAATTTATTTAACAATGTGTGAACGTCTTGCAGGCTTTGCTTGGTGAAACTGTTTTTTTATGTAAAAGGTGTATTTGAAACTCAGCATCTTCTCTAATAGTTGATGTGTCTCAAAATCATGGTTTTTTATAACTTTTTTGGGGGGTGGCAGGGGGGTTTTGGTTTTTTTAATCTCACATGTGGAAAAATGCCAAATTGAAACATTCCACTTCTACATCAATGCATACATTGTGAAGGTTAGTGCTCTCTGCTGTGGCAGATTTAATGTTAGGTGTATCTGAGCTAAAGACACTTGGAGTTGGGTCTGAGGGCACTGGAAGAGGCTGCCCAGGGTGGTGGGTAGACCCTGCAGTGCTGGAGTTCAAGGAACATTTAGACACTGCTCTCAGACACAGGGTTTGAATTTTGGGTGGTGCTGTGTGGAGCCAGGAGTCGGACTCAGTGATCCCTAGGGGTCCCTTCCAACTCAGGATATTCTTTGATGTGGAGCCCATGCCAAAAATTGAATGGGATTGTAGTTGAGTATACGGAAGTAACTCTAACACAGATGCGTAAAACTCCCTTAGAAGAAGAAAACAGATCCTTTTAAAGGAATAAAGTATTTATTTCTCTTCTCGGGTTAATTTTCCACAAAAACCTGTATGGCTTTCTATGCGTGAGTATACCCTGCTGGAATCACGAGGGCTTTCATTGCTGATGCCTCGTGACTGCTCGCTGCCCCCGTTTCAGAAGCGAAAGGCTGGGGCTGCCAGCACCTTTGGTGGCTTTCGTCAGCACCTGTCACCCGGGAACATACGGTATGGGGGCACTTCGCGCAGTTTGGATCTCTCAAGCAGAAGCCACGAATCCTCGATGCTGAAGCGATTCTCTTTGGCTGCAACTGAAACACTAGGCCAGCGGGGTCTCTGCAAGTAACTACTCCCGGAGCTCGCTGACCGCGTCCCCCGGGCCGCAGCCACGGGATAGAGGCAGAGCTCGGGGACTCTACGGCTGCCGTGCTGCGCGGGAGGCGGCGGAGCGGCACCTCCCTCCCGGCTCGCTGTGCTCCCGGTGCTGCCGTTCGGCCTGGGGGCGGCAGGCCCCTCGCGGCCGCCGCTCGTGACACCCGTTCGATCCCGCTACCCCGGTGCTTGCCGCCTCAGCCCCGCCCCTCCTCGCCGCTCCTCAGCGAGGCGCCGCGTGCCTCGCTGCCGGGCGGGGCGATGCGCGGGGGCCGCCGGGAGCGGTGACGCGTCGCCGAGTCCCCGCCCCGTCGCAGAGTATATAAGGGGCGGCGCTCACGCCGTCGTTCTTTTCCGCTCCGGGTTTGCCGACGCCGTGCGGGTGAGGCGCGTGCGGTGGGGCAGGCCGGGCCCGGAGGGGGGGGGTGCGGGGATGCTCGGGGGAAGCCTCCTTGCACCGTGAGCGCGGGGTTGTGGCGCGGCCACGGAGCGGTGCGTAGGAACGGCAGAGCGGAGGGGGGGAGGCGAGATGAGGGACGGG